>CAOLHI010002647.1:0-235681 GCA_948474755.1 Ctenosaura bakeri | reverse complement strand
GAGTAGGACGAACATGTAGAATAGGATGAACAGAGAGGTAGAAAAGATCCTTGATAATCAGGTACAGATACCATCTGTGAGCAAAACAGTTCATATGTAGAAGTCAGATCCTGGATCTAACACTATACTGTAATACTATACTGACACAGAAGACTGCAATATCAATAGAAATAACTCTTAGTATGTATACAGTATTTGACCAATTTAGGACATGTAACATAATTTGGCCAAGATCCTATATTTGGATTCTGTATTTTAAGTGTCCACTCATATATGAAGATAAGTAACGACTGTGTTAGACAACCCTTTTGGTGAATGGAACATGCACATCCAAGTGTGCAATGAAATCCACTGTGTGAGCATTCTCATGCACATATGCCTAGGTATCTACAGAATCACAGGCTCGAAGTACAAAGGCCATCTAGTCCGAGCCCCTGCCATGCAGGAATACATAAGTAAAGTACTTTTTAAAAAGATAGGCATACAACCTCTGTTTAAAGACTTCCAAAGAAGGAGAGTCCATCCCCCTCTGAGGCTGCTAATTCATGCAGCCATTAGTGGTCAATAAGTTCTTCCTAGCTTTATGTGGAATCTCTTTTCTTGTAATTTGAAGCCACTGGCTCATGTTCTAGTCACTGGAGCAGCAGAAGCAAGCTAGCTCCATCTTCTACATGACACCCCTTCAAGTATTTAAATACGGTTATCATATCACCTTTCAATCTTCTGTTCTCCAAGATAAGTGTACCAGTTTCTCTTCATGGGGCCTGATTACCCATCTTTGACCATTCTCTAAACACATTCCAGCTTGTCAATATTCTTCTTGAACTATGGTGCCCAGAAGTCAACACAGTACTCCAGGCAAGAACAGAACAGAACAGAACAGAGTGGTACTATTACATTTTTTGAGCTGAACATTATACTCCTGTTGATATATGCACATCTGCATATATAATAGCACTGAGGAACAATTCTACTTCTGCAACCTTGAACTGATTGCAGATGTTCCACCTGGGACACAAATGTTGAACCACTTTCATAAAGGAATGTATACATTTGAGGTCACCTACAGGAATCTGGCCATTTTCTCAGTAATCTGTGTTATATCACCACTACCAATACTGCCATCGTATTCATCATTTATTATGTCCTTATATTCCCATATATGCAGCCTGAAAAAAAAAATAACTATCCTGAAGTTGTGACTGAGATAAGATTTGAACTAGGAACTTCAAAGGGGGCAATTAATTGGGAAGAGAACATTTAGTGAATTTCTTTGCCTACATCTTAGACAGAATGGCCAAGGTGTCTCTGTCGCTGTTCTTGGCTTATGAGGGAGAGATTCAGCATGCAGAGCCAACATTGCTAACCCTTCACCCCTTGTTCAAATCAAAATATGGCCCCTGTTAAAAATTAGCCATCGACCTGGGAGCTATGAATTACACCTCATTAATAAGCGGTAGACGCATGTGTGAAGTTTCAAAGATCACAAATGTAAATGCTTGAATATCTGTCATAATCTGTTGCCCTGTGAATTATAACTCCAGTTAATGATTCCGGGTGCTTGGGAGAATGGTTAGCTTTTCATGAGGGCGGTTCAAAAGATCACAATGAAATGCAGCCATATGTAAAACTACATACTCATTAGCACTGAGATATAGGCAAGGAGCCAAATTAACATTCTTGCTTTGTCGCTCCTTATTCTGAAGGCAGCCAGTTCTTCACTGTAAACAAACAGAGCTGGCTTTTAAATTTACAATCCCTTCTTCCTGTGAATCTCCGGCTTTATTTATTATGTCTGCATTATGTGAATTTCTTCATTACCCTGGGATGAAAGACTAATCAATTCTTCCAATATCAGTATATTTCACTTCCCGCTATACAGACGGCATCAAGCCTGTTACTGCTCATCTCTTCCTATGAGCAGAAAAATTGCACAGCCCTCTTTGGTAAATTACTGAAATATTCAAAACCAACCGACCGACCAGCCCTCCCTCCCTCTTATAAAAAATCCAGAAAACCCAGTCACAAAAGTAACTCATGACTTTTGAGATATAGCAACAAGGATAAATCAAACCCCACCATGAAGACTTTGCATGAAATGAACCAGATGAGATGTCAGGAGATAGTGCTGGATAAAACCCAGAGCAGTTACCATCATCCCCACTAGAGCTGGCATCTCCCATGGCCTCACACACAGTATGCATTTATTTTTATTTTATGCAGATCCCACCTTTCTCCCAGCATAGGACCCAAGACAAAAGCCAGACCCTTGATTCTGCTGGGGCCTTGAGTATTCACCACTAGTCCTCTGAGATCTTTCCCCCTCTACTTCTGCTACCTTACTTTGTACAAGTTGAGGTGTTAGACAGGTGATTCTTAACTTGGGTCTACACACTCTTGGGGGCCCATGGAACTCTCGCAGGGGTTCTATGGAGTCCTGAACTCTGGACACCGACAGCAGTGGCAGCAATAGGGACATGGCAGCAAGTGAAGGAGTATATTTAGTATTCTGTCATAACCAACAGCTGGGGGACTAGAAGTCATATGTTTTATCTCCTTAGCTCCCTTTTAGGTTAGGTTAGTTTCATGTCATTTAGTCTTATTAGTCTAGTTTAGTTTAGATTAGGTCTTTTCTTTTCTTATTTGTCAATGTTTGTTTTCTTTGTGTGTGTTGTGTGTGTGTATGTGTTGTGTGTTTTTAATCACCATTTATGTGTTGTTTTATATATTCAGATTTGGTGTTTTAATTATTTTTTTTAAAGAAACAGTGGTCTCCATCTCCTATCTTTATTTAATTGTGCATTATTTTCTGTACATGATGCTTGCATCTCTTTTTTGGAAGCAAGCTTAGAAAATGTTTGTATGCTTTAGTCTCTCTCTCTTTCTCTCTCTCTCTCTCCCTCTCCCCCCCATCTCTCTTGTGCTCCTTTTCTTTCTGTCTCCTGCTATTGAATTCTGAATTGATATATGAAATTGGTGTATTTCCTGTATAAACTGAAATTTGTTGAAGTTTGTTCCTGGTGTATGGTGGTTTACTGCAGCACAAGGAATTAATATTTGAATTTAAAACTCTGGGGGAAAATGAGAGAGAGAGAGAGAGGACAGAGGGAGTGAACTTGATGGGAAATGGTTTTCTAATGTGCATATGTTACACAATTGACTATGAACAAAAATAGCAATTAATGAATAATTCCTAATTTTCAATAACACCCAGTTACTCCATTGTGCAGTTTTTAATGCAGAAGTTTCATTGTAATGAACTTGCCTCTGTAATAAACAAAAACACTTCCAAAAATGTGATTTTTCTAGGCACTTATTTTGTGTTTGTTGTCAATACCTCATGTAGCTAATGAACTCTTTTACTCCCCTTTCTGTTCCTCCAGTTCTTTCAGTGTGTCATGTATATGTACATACATGAATGCCATTTAGAATGTAAACTACTTATAAGTTCTCTTTCCATTTGGCAACCAAGGTCATAAATATTTGCAACTCCCCTAGAATAACAACAATTTTATCATTGTTATTATTGAATGAATTTGCTGATTACACAAATACAAGGATGCTAAGGTAGGCTGGCTATGGTTGCATTTGTAACTCTTTCAGTCCCATTGATTAGAAAGGGAAAGCTATTAAGGATAGATAGCTGGGATAGGATTGCGGAGCTGAATGGGAGCACACTTGGCTTCTGACATTAGCCAAGGAACCAAGGGACATTGGGAAGTTGTGCCTGCCTTCCTTCCTTCCTTGTTTGTTTGTTTGTTGTCCTATTTGTCTTCTACCTGTCTCTCAAAACTGGCTCATATGCAAGATTGAAAGTAGATACAGATTAAAAGGCAAGTTCTAATATGAAAACACTAAAGAATTGAAAGACAATTGAAAAGCCTGCCACCAGAATAAAAGGGCTTTCCTTCCCAAGAAGGGGATTGTGGCAAAGAGAAAGCCACTCTGTCTATAAGAAAAGAAATTTGGTTCAACCCTCCATGCTAGAAGGAACATGTAGATTTAAGCATGTGATTCTTCTTTAATTTCATTCTTGAAGGAAGCAATGCATAATTTTAGCATTTTTTTTCTTGCTGCAAGAAAATCCTGGATAAATGTGCATTTTTCAAAGGCTATTTGCAACTGGGGTCTTATTCTGTGCCAAATTTTCATGTCATTTTGTACAGCATTTTCTGTTCTACAACAATGCTGTTTTCTGAGAATAAATGGTGTTTTCTGCATTAAAAAAAAGCCACATGCAATTTTTTTGCATAGTAGTTCCTGAACTGCAAAGATTCTTGTCAGTCCAGGACCCTCCTTATCAAGGTTTTCTAACACTGAAGAAACATGATGGGGTTTGGTTTTGGAGCATTTTTTAAAAAATATTCTCTCTGTTCCTGCTTATAGTGTATTTACACAGCATAACTGCTATGACTACAACCTGTGGAATCCTAGGATTTGTAACTTAGGCCATTTCCTCACTAGCCTGTTATAGCGTGATGAATCCACTTTCAACATTCTCTGGAATCCTCGGGTTTGCAGTTTTGGGAGGGGCCAGCTGGATAGTGTGGAAATGGCCTTAGTGGTGCCCCTGGATTTTATGTATGTATGTATGTATGTATGTATGTATGTATGTATGTATGTATGTATTTGTCTGTCTGTCTATCTATCTATCTATCTATCTATCTATCTATCTATCTATCTATCTATCTAATCCACTCCCTTGAACTTTTGGACAGGCTTTTTTCCATTAGGTCCAAAGCTCAGGATTCTATAAGAAGGATGCACAGCACTTAAAGTGGTATCAGACTGCTAAAGTTGTGTGGTATTCGTCTATTCTCGGTTCCCTATGAATGCAGAGCTGAAAGAAAACACTCAATAGGAATAATATCCTTTCAATAGACAGCCTAGGCTCCAGGAATAGGATTCTGGTCTCACCCCTTCTCAATGAGATAATTTGCAGCTAAATTTGTAAGCTCCACTGAAAATGCATTGTGTTTTGACTTGCAGTGATGTGATATGTAAGTGCTTTGTCCAGTGTTTGATATATGATAATGATACTCAATAAAGTTTAAGATGAGGAAGGTCACCATAAAACTCAAACCATTCTGAAGACAATTATTCTTATAACTCGGTTTGCTTCTTGACTTGGCTTGACCCCCGTAGACATTGGGTAAAAGATTCTGCTGTGTTGCCCTGCCTCTCGCATTGCTAACGTGTGCTCTAGCTAATTTCCCCAAACATAGTTAATTGAGAGCACATATAGGTGTCCCTCCCGGGACCCCAATAAACAGGGTAACAAAACCTTATCCAGCTGTGGATAAGTATTAATAGTAGTGGGCATAACAACTGACTGGCAACATGGACAAAACTCTTGCTATTGCCAACACATGCCAGTTGTCAGGTGTGCATCTACTAGAACTAGATCTGGGCTACATTTTGGTGGGTAGTAATATTCATGTCACTATGTGCTTACTTTAATCTGCCAGGTTGTATATGTACAACAGCAAGAGACTCCCTGAACTATTAACTGTGCTTCTGAAGATAACAGGAATCATGAGGATAAATACAATACAATACAAGAATAGAATATTCAGATTTGAATGTGTGACAGGGAGATTCACCAACATCATTAAGCTACCTGTAGTGGACAGTACCAGTATAGTGCTTGTCAAAATGCTTGGAAAAGAGGCAATGAGCTGATGACCTATAATCAATGAAACCAGGCTCTTGGTTAATTATTGCAAATTCCAATTGTCAAAGCAACAGTGAGTGCATTGTCTTTTGCAGTGTTGGAGTCTTTTCCTCATCTGAATTAATACAAGCTTTCCAAAGCTACCCTTCACTAATTTCATTTGACACCATAGGCTTTTTCTTCTCTACTCTAGGAACCCCCTTACAACATGTGCTTTCATCACAAGGGTAAAGCAACTGACAAGCATGGATATGAAAGCTGACACCACTCATTGATATATATTGTGTTCGCTAAGAGCAAGTTGCCCAAAGTTCATAGGCTGCCTAGCTATTTGTCTCACACCTTCCTGGACAGACAGAACCATGTAGCTTATCCATCAGAATTCAAAATAAAGGCTCGGTGGAGTTTTGATATGTATTATGAGAAAATGAGAACTGTAATCAAGATAAGATAAAAGGTGACAAGCAGCAAAGCTGTTATAATCCAGAGTTTCTTGGGAATAAGGGATCATGTCAAGCTTTATATTAAATGAGGCTTATCTATGCAGAATTAGACACCAAAAGAATTTAAGAAATGGTTCAGGATGCAACATGTCCTTTAAATTTTACAGAATGTGTGTATGTGAAGAGATGAGACATGATAACCAGGCAGACCGATCACCAACCATTAACTAAATGCAAGCAAAAGCAGCAGATCCTTCCATGTATTAAGTCTGGGTTCTTGAATAATGGGAGTTGGGGCATTGTACTATTATGCAACTGGTGGGAAGAGATTAAACATCCTCCAGACAGCTGTCTGATTAGAGCTTGCCTCTCAGACACATCATGATCTAAGCCCTGTCCCAGGAGAGAGTCTTTTGAGCTATGGGGCTGGAGTGGATATAGCCTGAAAAATAGCCCAGAGACTTTCACATTACACACTGGTAACACTACGATTCATCTTTAACAGACACTTTTCCATCCTATGAAATTTTGGAATTTTCAGTTTAGGGAGGGGTATTTGAAATTCTCTATCAGAAACCTCTAATGCCATAGGATGTACCCAGGGTAGTTAAAATGGCATCATACTGCCATGATTGTATAGTTGGAAAGGTCCCAAGTAATTAACTTTTCTGCACCGGTCAAACCCTAGGTCAGAGGTAGTGATCCTGGCCCAAGTTTTTGGACATTGGCTCCACTGACCTCCCTGCTTGTTACCTTAGCCACTAGTTGATCAGGTTGTGAAGAACTACCCATATTTGTCAGCATATAAGATGCACCTCATTTATATGCCAGCAAATACTATTTGTTGATGTATAAGATGCACTGGCATATAAAACACACCCCATTTTCAAACAGGGTTTTTTTTCAGGAAGAAAAGTGAGTCTTATACGCCAGCAAATACAGTATTTAGTACTGGCATTACCAACATGGGAATTTTGCTTTTTTTATTGTAATTGTTGGGTTTTGTCTTTGACTTATTACGTTCCTCTTACTTGAGACATCAGGCCAGATCTATAGAGAGGTGTTTGCTGAATGACCCCAGGAGGGATCCTGGAAAGGGAGAATGTCACTTCAAGATTCTCCCCCAGTTTGGGAGTTGGCATGTCTGCTACCAACCCAAAGACCAAGAATAGTCCACAGTATTGCTCCTTGCTGTGATAGACCTGGGAGTCCTGCCACTCTCACCAGGGTTATTCCAATAGAAAAAGTTGGGATGGTATCCATCAGCAGACTGTCTTGTGGCTGGACTTTTCCCTGTGCTGTAGCAAACTCCATGAAGTCATGGATGTATTTAATCTACTTCAGCCTATGTAGTTTTATCTGTCTGTCTATTTGTCTGTTTGCTTGCTTCTATATGCTGCCTCATTCCATGCTGCTAGTACAATGGGCAAGCTACCTTGCACTACTAGTTCCAGATAATGATAAAAAATATGAACAAGTTGTACATTGTGCTTTTATTTCTTGGGGGGAAAAAAACTGGAGACAGATGTCAAAAATAACACAACAGAATTTTGAACAGATTTCTGAGTAGGATCTAATTATTATTAGAATAGACTCTAGATAGTATAATGAAAGAGGGAGGCGGGAGGGAGGGAGCGAAAGAAGGAAGCAAATGCTATCTGTTGTCTCACAAAATCAGGAAGTATGCAAGAGCCTACCTTGGTGATTATTAGCAGGCCAATCAGCACATTGCAAGTGGAACTAAATGAACAATAGGAGAAATCCTGAGAAAATGAAGAAAAGATTTAGATCATGGTGAAGAAGACTGCACATGGGAAGCAGAATGTGAGCTCATCTTTGGGAGGTTGCCTGTCAGTGATATTTGGAGAGCACTGAGTAGGGCCAGATCACAAATGGGTGTGCTGAGACCTTTCTGTTTGTCTTCCTTTTATCTTCTGAGTATTCCTTCCATGCCCTCCTCCTTCCTTGATGCCTCTGACTCACTCTTTTCCTTCTATCTACTTCCCTTTCCTTCATCCCTGACCCAGTGAGTTAGCAAAGAGAGAACAGACAGAGGGCTGTAGACAGTTTTGAAATTCCATGAAGTTTCATGAACAAATATGTAGCTTTATATATGTACACCTTTTATTCTGAGGGGGGGGTGCGTTTTTTTCCCCAGCAGAGGCTGATGTCTATCATATAAATGGGTAGTGAATTGAGGTTTAACATCAGAGGTACTACCCAGGATGCCGAAACGTATCTCCAAAACAAGTTCAGCACCTTGGAGAGCTCCAAGCCAAAACTCATAACAGATTCACTACCCCACTGATATGGGCACCACCAGCTGCTATTGTTTTCCCCAGCGTACCCAGTAACATTCAAGTCAATGGTTTGTCACACAGCCAGCCACATATACCTTAATGCAAAGAAGAATGCATCACATAGCAGATGGAAATGTGTGATAGAAATGTGGATAACCTCATTTTTATGGTCTCATTCTCATGTCATCTCTTATAGTATTAATTTTAAGAAAGGAGAAGCTAGTACATCAGAAAGAAACACTTAACCTTTCTCATTTGTTGGCTTTTCCTTCTCTGCTTCTCTCCCAACCATTTTTTTTTTGGGGGGGCTAAACCTATCACCATATGGGGCATGACTTCTTATTTTAAACAGAAAGCTCCATTGAGGATTGGGGCTGGAAGATGGGCTCCTCAGGAAAGCCTTTTGATAGAACAGCACATGTTTAAGATTTTATGAAAGTGTCTGAAACCAAGAGAAGGAGGGGCAGAGCTCACTGTAGCTATTTTTAATAAGCAATGGAGCATAGCCATAAATCTGGGATGGTTTTATGAGATTTTATTTGCTACATTATTTGTGCAATGATAGCTTGATGAACACTGTTATAATTTCTTTTTTATGCCTTTGGCCCTATGTCATTTCAGACTGTTTGAATAATTCAGTGAAAATGCACAGGGCAATAATATTTTGAGATGCTTGGATGTTCCAAGGTGATGCTCCTTGTTTCAGCATTTACATCATAACGTCTGTTTATTTATGATGATTCATATCCTATCTTTCTTCTATGTAACTCAAAAAGAAGCCTCCTAGGTTTCTAGTTTTTGGAGACTCATGGAATCTTCTGGGTCAGAATTCCAAACTACACTAACCTGATTCAAATCCCCAGGAGTAATATATGTCTCAGTAAGTGCTTTGATTTTGTTTTTTTGTTTTTTAATGTCAACCTAAATACCATAAAGGCACCAGATTCCATGTGGTCATGGAAGCCAAGCAGGGCCAGCACTGGTTAGTACTTGGATGGCAGACCACCAATGAATACCAGGTGCTGTAGGCTGTATTTCAGAGGAAAGAAATGGCAAAACCACCTCTGAGTACTCCTTGCCTAAGAAGACCTTACAAAATTCATGGGGTCTCCATAAGTCAACAGGTGACTCAAAAGAACATACACACATGCGCTCGCACACACACACACACACACACACACACACACACACACACAGCACATTCCACATAGTCGTCCAGTGGCTTACTTTAACATATTTTCCATACACTGAAAAAATAAAGAATGAAACATATTGATCCAGTTAGCAGGTCTCACAATCAAAGTTACATATTTAATATTAACATATGTGAATGAAAACCCAAAGCTCAGAAAAGTTCCTTCTTGAACTACAGCTCCCAGAGTCCTTCAAACTCTGAAAAAGTAATTTTTCAGCTGTGTGGAAACCATAAACATAATATAGGTCTCTATGAGTACAAAGCAAAGTTTCTCTAATGAAATTACATTTCAGCTCATACTCTCATTGTCCTCTCACCAACAAATATTCAGTTCCCAAATCTTTATTTCTGTAACAGGTACTAATAGGCACTTGCCCTTCCATTGAAAATGTGTCCTATATTGGTCTCAGGAGTAATGATACATGACAATATGTCATCTCTCTCAGAGATGTTGCAAGGGGAAAAAAAAGGTGGTTGTCTCCATAGTCCCAAAACAAGCTCTGCCGCTGAATTTCATCCCTTCTCCTTTGAGAATGTTTTGGTTTTTGTCCTTCTCTCTCTCTCTCTCTCCTCCTCCCCTACCCCCAAAAAAAAAGAGAAGGAGGGATAATTTCTGCAATACAAGATTTTTGCTAAACCACATTATTCTGTTTTCAGTTAGTTCAGCATGGCATATTATTTCATGCAGCACCAATTGAAAGCAATTGTCAACACTAACGGTATAGAATTTTAGTTTTGTGGAGTAGAATTGTTCTCTCCAAGGACACCAATAGGAACAACTGGTGGCTTCCATTTAGAGTTTAGTCTGCCTAGCCCCCATTTTACATCCTTTATAATGTTTCAGACCAGTTCGGGGTTGGAGTAGATACACTGGAACCTAGAGAGCTGAACCTGCTGATTTGAGAATCTTCAGAGCTCTAAAGAGGGTGCAATTATGCCATACTCTCCTCCATTTTAGTGGCTGAAAGTGACATTATATCATTCATGGTCACTTTATGGAGCATTTTGTGCAGGGGTGGTCTTGTTTTGGTGTGCTGTTTCTCACAGCAAAAACATTGGATTTCAGCAATCTAGCAATTTTTGATTTGCAAAAAACTTGAAGCTTGGGTCAATTGGAGTTCCAAGGGCTGCATGAAGCCTGAGGGCCACACAATTCCCATCTGTGTTCTAGGACATTGGGGTGGAGTCCTTTTGTGGGGGAAAAATGTCAATAACAATGTTTAAATGGGAAGAATTTTTGGAGTAAATTCTGCAAAATGATTTTTTTTTTTTTTTTGGTAGCTGAGAAAAGAAAACATGGGCTTCTGACACTTTTCAGTTCAGTTGCAGAAATGGTGAAATCCCTGGATATTAGGAATTATTGAACTCTTATACTCATCCATCAAAGGATATGCCACTATCTTACCAGTATTTGTGTGTGTGTGCATGTGTGTGATTTGTTTCACCATATATTGTACTATATTGCACTGTATGCAAGTCTGGATGGTGACAGAAATCTTCACTTTTTTATTCAGTCTTTGTTTCAGTTTAAAATTATGCTTATTCCTATAACATGTAGGGTTCATAAAATGTGTATGAGAATTAAAATTTATATGTATGGTATACAGTGGACTCTCCACTTTTGAGGGAGTTGAGAGCAAGACCCCTGTGAAGATGAAAAAACTGTGAATATAAACATAAATAATGAGCACTGTTTTTTTTTAACCTGAGAGAACACTTATCAAGGAATCTCCAGGTCCTCCAGAGAAATTCTATTTCTTCTTAGGAATCTCTAGTTCTTCAAGCTCAACTCTGTTGTGAAATTGAGACATTTTTAGTAATGTCTCCCAACCAGCAGAGTATTTTGTAATGCACAGGTGAAAGTTGAACAAATTACTAGTCCCACTTTATCATCTCCACCCTAGACACACTTAATCAAGCTCAGGATAAACACAAACAGTTTGGTTTGGTATGAAAAAGTTTGCTCACAAAATCTTGTGCATAGTCTACACAGGTTCAATTCTTGAAGAAAGTAAGAAGAAAATAAGCAGTCACTTGCTTGCTGGAAAGAATCCTTGTTAGGAGATCTCAGAGCACGCTTTCAGTACCAAAGTCAAAGATAAAAGAGAGAGGTGTAAACAGCAAGAGAACCTTTTAAAAACAAAGAATGTGTACATGGTGGAGGAAGAGGTATTGACCAAAACAAGCAGGAAGTTTACTCTAAGCTATCTCTTTATGCCTACAATAAACATGCAAACTAACTAGTCAGTTAATTAAGTATGCAAAGGTTGCCACTCCCAACAAACTGTATGGTCAACCTCTGGTGGAATTTGACCATAAAATCATGTTGGAAGACTTAGAGATTCCAAGAGAGGACAAATTAATCAAATTATCAAATCTTTGGAAAGGGAACCAGTGAATGTGGAGGGCTGACTGTATATTCAATTGTTCAGTCTAGTTCAAACTCATAAAATATGGTTTTCTTGCTTTGTTGATTCCTCAAGCATCCCTAGATCTTGATAGTCCAAACAGCTTGTCTGTTAACATCAAGTGTGCTCTTTGCACATGAGTGTGAACTCAAGTATGTACTCAGATGCACATGTATCAGGGACCTTTGAACCTTAACAATATTTCCTCCATTCTATTTACATCCCATCTTTTTTTTTTCAAGAATGGGACTCAAGGAGTGTTCAGTTAAATAAATCAAATAGAATTTAAAACTGCTATTAATAAAATTATTAGAAAATTTAAAAAATTTTAAAAAAACAAGTACAAGAAAATACAGTATTCACCTTTTTAAAATGCCTCTTTCACTACAAGTGAGGTCAGTTGACAAAATCCCAATAGTATGTCTTAGCATTATTTCCCCATTAAAATATGTTCATACAAGGCCTGTTTACCTGTGGCTTTTTATTTAATAACACAAAATCAAAATGTGGACACTGATCACTCTTTGGAAATTGCCTTGTGTTAAACCGTGGGGGAAAAACAACCACCTGTCAGTGCTGAGTGCAAAAGGCGCACCCAAGCCTCGAAACTCAAGGCCTGCCCAGCCTGATACCTCTTTGTGATCAGAACTGAATAGCCAGGGAGATCTCTGAACCAAGCCAGGGCCAGGACAAACAGGTTCTCCCTCTCAGAGAATGCAGTCCCTTCCTCACTTTTGTCCCTCCTTGGCTTCTTCCTTTCAGGACTCTCCCCCTTTACTGCCTTCCCTAAATCTGCCCTTCTCCCAGATGTAAGGATCAGCAGTGATTTATATTTTCCAAGACTGTGGTACTGTTGGCACTAAGGTCAAGATGATTTTATTGGTAGCGTGTATATTCCAGGATTCAAAATAAGATTCTGTGACACTGTTTTAAGGAATACAGAACTTCCAACATTTATTGTAACATTGTTGCTTTAAATGTGTCTTGTATCTAAATGTTTATAAACAGCACACCATTCTTCTTCTCTCTCTCAATTCATTCACTATCTTTGTACACCCAATTTCTCAATTCTCTCTCCCACAGAGCTCTTTAAATCTCCAACCTCTCCCAAACACACCACAAATTCACATTCTTCTTCAAACACACACCAGAGAGTTAAAATTCATTATTTTCCTCTTTCCACCAGTCCCTCCCCTGGGCTACAAGCTTCCATTTCACCAGCCTATCAGCTTAAATACTCTCAGTCGCCAAGGAGGCTCTGTTGTCAAGACCCCCTCCCATCAGGTTCATCACAGCTTGCTTGCAAGAAGCATAAAAATATCCTGATAAATTCTGAACAACAACCAGTTCTTAGCAAATAAAATAAAAGTACATCAATCTGTACAAATCTTTCTGAGCAAATAAAATCTGAGCAAATAAAATAAAAGTACATCAATCTGTACACAGGGCACAAATATAGGGAAAATGTCATTGAACAGCACGCACAATTCCTAAATTAAGCATGGCTGTGTTGAGAGACTAGGTTGAGGCTGTACAGACTAGGTGAGAGGTGTTTTCTGATTTGTGGGGCTACCAGGACAAGGGAAAGATCAGATGGAAAAGCAATTCTAGCTGTTTTGAAAGTATCAACACCTGAAGTTATCTGACTGAATCACTGGAGTCTGGAATGCTCACTGGAGAGTAGAACATTTTATATGTGGCTACTGGACTGATGCTTGGAAACTGCAACTGTGCCTTATCACTGATGAAGAGCTATGGAAATGACTTCACAATCCTAGTCATAGTAATTTCAGTTCTCAGTTTGCTTACAGTACTCCACCAGTTTTGAAATAGCAATTTTATTTGTACATCCATTCCATTTCCATATTTGAGTGAGTTTTGGTGGCCTCTGCGTTTTCTAGCCCACTTATGAAGTTTGTTGGATGGATTTAAGACTACTTTTTTTCTAACTTGAAGCTTCACTTACTATATTGTTTTTTACTGACCAGAATTGTTCTTCAACTTGTATCTTTCAATCATGGTGCTTAGCATAACTGCATTGTTCATAGTTGTCATTTTCATAAGTGAATATTAAGATATATTTTGTACTTCATGGCAATATAAATCTGTTACATTAGTAGTTCTGGTGTTAGGTTTGTTTGAACTGTTTCATTTTCTTTTTGGATCCTTCTTCAGGTTGAGGCCTATGGGTTGATATGGGCAAAACTCAGTGGCAAATCCCAGAAATTATTTGCTGGGACAAAAGAGAAAGGTGGAGTTGTTGTGGCCGCTATGTTGTACATACGGGCACACAGGTCTGTGGTATTAATTTTGACTTCCCTCTGTGATCCTTTTCCATCTCTTCATTTTGAACCATTCCTACCCTATCACATTTCTGTAAGAACATTTTCAAGAGCAAGAGAAGCCACCAAATTGGAAGGAACCAAGGGATTCCCATGTGGGGAATCAGACCACCACCTTTCCACTCAAATACCAGGGAAAGAGTACTCTAATAGATCAGCTTCCAATAGGCCTGGTTAAAACAAAACCCAAAAAATCTTTCTAGACATTTGCTCAGCCTCCAGTAGGAAAGCAGGGCACAGGTGCAGAAGCAAAATGACCTCTGCCAAGAGAAAGGAAAGGAAAGCATGCATATATACTAGTAATTAAAGGCACACAAGATGCAGTTGATGTGCTCCATGAAAATGTTTGTCATCATAAATTTGTCACTTTTTAGGATACAGCAAGGCTCAGGGTTGTTATTTCTACAGCAAAGTGGAATAGCCAACCTTCTGAAAATACAGAGATAAATGAGAACATGATATAGAAGAATTAGAGGTACATTTATGGGAAGAAGAATATGAGTGTGCTCTAGGAAAAAATATTCCTACAGCTGGGTTGGGAACCCAAAAGATCATTACTGAGACACAAAATCTTACAAGTGCCTGCATTTTCTTATGAGTTTACAGCATAACCACAAGGACATGAAAACAAGAAAACGATGCACATTTTTAATGGAACTCATTTCCAAAGAGTGTTCTCAAGAATATGAGATAGTATGAATCATTTGGGGGAAGTAACCCCCCAAAGACTTGCAGGGTGGGGTGAAAAAACAGTAGTCTATTTTGCCAGATGTTAATATCTTAATTATTTTTTTACAGGCAAAGTACTCAGGCTTCTGTCTAGAAAATGCCTGCATGCACACTTTCCTCCCACTTAAATATTCTGGACTAAGCATAATGTAAATATGGCTTGGATCACGGCCTTCTGATTAAATCTTAAAAAATACAGAGTAGCATTACCCCTTAATGTAGTCAAGATGTAATCGAGAAAAGGCATGCTTGAGAGAACAAGGGGGAAAACAAATTGCATAACCTTTTCAGGAGCTCATTGCTAAATCTGAACTTTGAAGGGGTGCAAACCTGATGAGGATTCTAAAGCCAGACAGTCAGGTTTTCTGAAGAAGAGGTGAGCTCATAGTCACAGCATGTTTTTTAAAGGCTACTTTAGTTTTTTATATCCTTACAGCTTATATGCACGCACAGGATATGGAGTGTCACCCTGGAAGAAACAAAGAAACTGCATTATCTAAAAGAGAAACAGAAAACACAGACTTGTATATTATATACATATGCTTGTTTCTATGTATAGATGCAAATATAGAAATAATTGCTATTATTATTATTTATCATCATCATCATCATATATATCCCACCTTTCTCCCAATAATAAGACTCAAGTCAGCTAACAACATATTTAAAAATAGTACAGATTTTTTCAAAAATACATAAAAACCTGCCTACTCAATCTGCTGAACAGCATTGCTACCAGTAACCATCATATTTTTTGGAAAGCAAGGGGATGATGATGATGATGATGATGATGATGATGATGATGATGATGATGATGATGTAATAAGTCAATACAGCTGAACAAGAAAGTCCTAGTTAAGCCTGTCTACTCAGAACAAATCCCACTGAGTTTAATGGAACTCGCAACTTTAAACTGCTGAAAATCTTAACATATTCCAATCATGATTTCAAGGTTAACTTTTGAGGAGCAAAGGAGAAAGAGTTGAAGGGGCTGAGAAGGAAAGAAAGATATGGAGGATATTAAGTGTAGCTAAGAGGAAAAGGGTGGAGGAAATGATGACAAGAGAGAGAAAGAGAGGTATGAGGAAGGAGGGGGAAGATGAAGAGTAGCCAAAGCAATTGGAAAGATAAAAAAGAATCAAGGAGGGACTAGGGAAGTAAGGATAAGATTATGGTAAGTAAGAGATGTAGGAAGAAGGAAAGGAAAAGGACAAAGAGGAGCAGAAGGGAGAGGAGACATTCAACCAGAAATTTGGGCCAGTTGAGGGGAGGAGAGTTAAGCTGAGAGGAGAGAGAAGGGGAAAAAAACATCTAGTCCAAAGTTGCCTGTGGGGTTATGGGAAGGGAGGACTAGAGAATGGAGAGAATGAGCATAAGAAGAGGCTGACAGATAAGCAGAGAGAAGAGGAAAGGAAGTGGATTCCCCAGAAGTTGCAGTGTGTAAGAGGATAATCATAGAAAAGAATCATAGAATTGGAAGAGGCCACGGGGCCATCCAGTCCAACCCCCTACTATGCAGGAACACACATCAAAGCACTCCCAAAATATGGCCATCCAGCCTCTGTTTAAAAGCTTGCAAGGAAGTTGCACACTCCAGGGCAGCATATTCCACTCTGGACAGCTCTGACTGTCAGGAATCTCTTTTCTTGTAGTTGGAATCTATTGCTCTTTGTCCTAGTTTCTGAAGCAATGGAAAACAAGCCTGTTTCCTTTTCAATATGACATCCTTTCAAATATTTGAACATGGCTAAGAAAGTGGAATGAAATCAAGAACCAAGGGGTTGGGTGCCTTAGCAAAACCAAAGACAAAAAATATTCTCACTAGGCTTCTTGCTAACAATGCTGCAACCCACATACATCTCAGACCAGGAAGCGAGTTCGTACTTGTGCTGGCCAGAAGTTTGAGAAACTTGGCAGGGGAAGAAAGACGGAGAAGAAAGACAGGGAAGAAGTGGCCAGTCCTTTCCCTCTGCAAGTTTAAAACCATGAGTAGCAGCATGCAGTTTAAAAGGAGAAAAAAGGGTCTTTTCAAGGCAGTGCTCTCACTCTTGACAGCTGGGGAAGAGGGGCCAGGCTTTTGACTCAGGGCTATGCCTTGCATCTGAAAATCCTATTTCCTGCTCAGTCAGCTGGCCTGGTCCTAACTGTTGAATAGCAACTGAGAGATACCTGCTGTCCCTTCCCATGATTTTTTTTAAACTGACTATAAACAGCCCTTCAAATAACAGGACACTTTCAAATGGAAGATTATCTTCGTAAAGTAGGACACATGGCCACCCTATTGCAGCAGAATTTTTATAAATCTTCCTCTTCTCTTTTCCCCTTCAGAATTTATTGCCATGACTTGTAAACCTGTTGCAAGGCTTATACATCCCCTGCAGGGTTTGTAAATATATTTTGGATGTATGAAATCCGTTTGGCGGGGATATTTGCTATAAATCTATTCCTTAAGTCCTGAAGAAGTTTAAGGGTGTTTAAAAAGAAAAGAAGCAGTAGCTAAGCTCTATATCATTCTAAAACAGGATTTTGAAATCAGACTGCAGACTTGCAACCCTAGTGTTCCATCTGTATCAATTTGGGCTGTTTATTAAGATTCTAGAAAAAAGTGTGGATGTGTGGGTATACATACACAGAGAAAGCGTTGTACAATCTGAAAGTTCACTTTGGGCTGCTATATTCAGAACATCTGCTTTAAATTGCTCCCTGTGGCAGCTGCCTCCATGCAGCAAGCTGGTTTGTGAGCCATGGATTGTTACACAGATTATGTAATGTTTTGCTGTGCTGCTGCAGACCCCAAATATGGTTCAGCTGAGACTCTTCCTCCCATCTCTCAATTATGGCTGGCACCTTCAGATTTTTTTTTCTTTTTAAGAGCTCCTTTCACATGGACTGAAAACGAGTTAGCTTAATAATGCACCCACCAGGGTTCTCAATTCTCTGGTCCTGGCCTGAGTCACTGGCCCTCAAGGGGTTGGGGAGGAATCTCAGGTCAAGAGCATTGCTTTAAAAAGTGTGTATATTGTTACTATGCCATACACCCCCACACCATGATACAATATAATTGACAAATATCATTTAATTGGCATGAAATGTAAATTATACTGTTATGGCTGAAAAGCCATGCTGACTCAGAAGACTGGCTGAACATGTGTGAAAGCAGATCAGATGAGACCTCAGGGAATGGCCAGACCATAGTAATGGTAGCTCCAGTGTTGAGGAGCTTGCAAATGTCCCCTCAACAACTCAACCTTCAGAAACAAAAGTGTCCAAAACTACCTACTGATTGTCTTCAACTTGCTTCCTTTTTCCTCCAGGATTCTCCTTTGTTTCTTCACCTGCCAAGCCATTAAGGAGCTATAACAATTCTAATCAGTGCTTTACCACCTAATGCCAGGGAGCCATTAACGTCTTCCCCTTCAGGCTGGAAACAGGGTATTTAAACACTGGCTCTGAGCCGGATAACTTGTCATACTTTGAAGATAGGTTGTCACTCTGCTTCTCCAATTCCCATTCTTGTACTACCATCAGACCTTTAGTCTGAAACCTTTAGTCTGAGCCACATCACTTTGTTTCTTCTCTGCAATATAGGTAAATATCACTCACTTTGCCCCAGCTGCTTGCTACCCAATTTTCCTCTCCTTCCCTTCAGTTAGCCTTGCGTGGTTGTGGGACTGCTTGGCTCTTGTGTGTGATTATGATATCCCACAATAAAACATACTTTTAATCTCCAACTGGTATCCCTGTATTAGTACTGGTATACATAAGTGTAAAAGATCCTGTAAGGTTACCCCTCCTCACAGGCCTTCCCTTTTCCTTCAGTAATTCCCCACTGTTTCATGGAGGCACTGACATTGCAGGTGGACCCCTGAGTCACCCGCATTTTGGGGTAACAATATTTCCTCATTCCTTCCCCTTTTCTTTAATTCTTACCTGCCTCTCTCTATGGATCGTGGTAAGGAACAACAGATCAATAAATGCAGCAAGAAATGGATACATAACACTGTTAAAAATGATGAAAACCAATTAAAAATACACAATCAGTTAAAAGAGCATTAATATCAGTTAAAAAGCATGCATATTAAAAACAATCAATAATTTAGAAAACCATCTGGATAGGCCTACCAGAAGAGTGTTCTTTAATGTGCTAAACTCAAGCATATCTGTTGAATCTCTTCTGGCAAAGTCATTCCACAATCTGGGGTTGGATGAAGAAAAATGTGTTTTGGTTAGTAGTTGCCAGCTTAGTTCTGGCTGACTGAAGTAAACATCTTCCAGTAGACCTGAATGTACAGGGTGGATTATATGGGAGAAGGTAAACACATAGGTAGATTTGTTGTTTTTCTTTGAATGGCATTCTCTCAGTGACTGGAGTTAATAGTTAAGTGTTTTGTACTGATGTCAAGCACTGGTTTAGGACAAAGACAGCTTCCTTGGCTTGTGGTGGAAAGGAGTAATAGAGTTGAGTGTCATCCTCATACTGCTGACACCAAAATCCAAAACTCCAGACAACCTCTCCCGGTGGATTCATGTAGATGTTAAATAGCATGGAGAACAGGATTGAACCCTGAGGGACCCCTCAG
Source organism: Ctenosaura bakeri (assembly GCA_948474755.1). Taxonomy (NCBI): domain Eukaryota; kingdom Metazoa; phylum Chordata; class Lepidosauria; order Squamata; family Iguanidae; genus Ctenosaura; species Ctenosaura bakeri. The sequence continues at coordinate 216,010 of CAOLHI010002647.1, read as the reverse complement.
GCCAGAGGGTAGGAGGTCGAACAGGAGTCCCCCAGCACCACCTTCTGGATTTGGCCCTCCAGGAAATAACAGAGCCACTGTAAAACAGTGCCCCCAAGTCCCATCCCCTCAAGGCAATCCAGAAGGATACCATGGTAAATGGTATTGAAAGCTGCTGAGAGGTCCAGCAGAACCAACAGGGATACACTCCCCCAGCCTAGTTCCCAGTGTAGGTCGTCTACCAAGGCGACCAAAGCTGTCTTAGTCCCAAAGCCATGCCTGAAACCAGATTGAAATGGATCTAGATAATCTGTTTCATCCAGAAACCCCTGGAGCTGAGAGGCCACCACGCACTCCAGAACCTTGCCCAAAAATGGAATATTAGAGACGGGCCAGTAATTATCCAAAATAGTGGGAACAAGGGATGGCTTTTTTAGTAGTGGTTTTATAACAGCCTCCTTGAGGCAAGTTGGAACTTTACCTTGTCTCAACGAGGCATTAACCACACCCTCTACCCACTCGGCCAGTCCCCCTCTGGCTTTTTTAATAAACCAGGAAGGGCAAGGATCTAGCACACATGTGATGGCTCTCATATCTCCAAGGACCCTGTCCACATCCTCAGGATGTACAAATTAAAAAGTATCCATCATCACTGGACAACCAGAGGCCAGAATTACATCCACAGGATCTGTATCAATCATGGCATCCAAGTTGGAGCAGATCTGAGTGATTTTATCTGTAAAGTGCCCAGCAAATTGTTCACAGTGGGCCGTCGAATGGTCTCGATTCTCCTCTCTTGGGTCTGAATATAAAAGTCCTCTAACCACTCGGAACAGCTCTGCTGGCCAGCTCTCTGCAGACACAATAGAGACAGAAAAGAATTTTGCCTTTGCCTTTGCCTTGTCTCTATTGCCACAGAATAGACTTTCAAATAAGCTCTAGCCTGTGTTCTATCAGATGCATTCTGAGTTTTCCACCAACATTGCCCTAGTCTCTTTTTTTATCATTTTATTCACATTTCAAATATAAAACAAACAATTATAAGTGTAGTTTACATGAATTATTTTTGATCTTCCGCACTGATCTAGATTTCATTTTCAATATCTCTTAACATACTTATATTATTGTACCACAATTTACTGCTAGCATTACATGTTGGTTCTTGCATTTCCATCTCCACTTTCGAGCTTCATGATGTATATCCAGTAGCCCCTTCATTAATTATCTTAAACCATGAATTACCCATTTCCATCTGACTGTACCCAGCAATTACCCATCACAGTTTGCCATTCTTTTTGAATCTCATTGTCTGATTTCCCTTTTAATATCTGAGAGACCATATCAGCATTTCTATTTTCAATAAATGTTCCCCACCATTGTTCTACTGTGGGTATTTGCTGAGTTTTCCACAACTTTGCATACTCAATACGAGCTGTTGTTACCATATACAATATTATTCTCCAATACTTCTTTATACCAGTACCTTCTAGTACATCTGTCATATTTAACAAGTACAGTTCCGGTATCTTAGCAAACTGAACTTTCATTAATGCACATATTTTGTTATGTATTTCACTCCAATATTTCTTAGCCTTAGGACATGTCCACCACATATGGTATATCGTACCAACCTCTTTCTGACATTTCCAACAAAGTCCAGTACCTGTATTGTAAATCTTTTTTAGTTTGTCTGGTGTCATGTACCAAGTTTATGTAAATATATGAATTTATTCTATGTAATTATATTTTTATTTGGCTAAAAATGACTTGTATAGACTTGTATAGTAAAATCAATTGTATTATGTTCAATTCATTCAGTAAGTTCAATAGGCTGTGCCTAGGCCCAAGTCTTTCAATTCCCCCTCCCAACCGGAGCTATAATTCCTCCCTCTTTAAAGCTGTTTCAAGGTTCAAGACCTTGAATGTGAGAACTTCTCCTTCACTGCTGATAGCAGAAATCTAAGCTGCTCCACTGCATGGGGGTTGAAGTCTCTCTGTCTTTCCTGTCCTTCCTGCACAGCCACAAAACAACTCCCTTGTAAATATTTTTACGTCCACGAATAGTTCTCAAAGCCAAACGAAAAGAAATCCACAGCTCAGTCCACAATCCAATACTAACACAGTTCCATTTTTCACTGTCCAAAAAGTCCAAAAAGAAGTATCAATTTAAAATCCCATCTCTTTGAAAAAAGAACACTATAATCCAAGTACTCCACGCAACCACGTCACAAAATCAATGTTCACAGAAGCACAGATGTTAGGACCCAAACAACTATTTATAATTCCAAAGTTCCAGATTCTGATCTGATAGTCTTTTTCAAAATGAAGAAAACAGAAAGGCAGAAAACTTAAACTTAAAGCAGGGATACACGTATTTTAGTCCAGTCTCTTCACAAAAAACAAAAAGAAAGCACGGAAAGACCAGAAAAGCCCATCATCAAAAACTCTTCAACTGAATTTTAATTTAACAAAGAAAACTCCATCAAATGTCCTTTAATGTGTCTTAAAACAACAGCTGGGGAAATCTGTTACACTTCATTGAAATACAGTCTGTCTTCAAACTGTTAAAACCGTCCTTAAAATTTGTCAGCCATGGCGTACTCATTCTCTGCCGGGTTCCTTCATATTCCCGCTCCTGCTCACCATTGCTAGTCCAAAATTGTTGCAGTTCCAACAGAATAAGAAAAACTAGATCAGGTTGCTTACTGTCTCAAACTGTGTCTTCTTCTTTAAAAGTCGGTGGCAGCACTTGTGCCGCAAATACGGCATCCCTGCTGGATCCATCGTAGCCCTTCAGCCCCCCTGATGCCTCCCTCTCTTTCTTATTAGAAAGAGCCGACACCAGTTTCGGGGCCCCTCCGGGCGTCTTCCGCACCCCATTTACCGGGGGGTGTCTAGCCACTGTCAGGTAGAAAAAAACGGCTGGATTCCAGCTGGAGATAGTACGGAGTTGCGCAACTTCACTCCGTGCTACCGCTCATGCGCTCCATGTGACCGGAAGTTCTGTCTCTAGTCTCTTTTTCACATGTTTCATCACCACTAGCTCCCTGGAAAACCAGGGGATGGTTGGCTCTACTAGGTGGGGGGACTTCAGGGCATGTGTCCACTGTCCTGGCCATTTCTATATTCCAGAAATCAGCCAGGACTTTGACAGGACCACCTGTCAAAGCAGCAGGAAATTTTCCAAGAGCCCTCAGGAATCCATCTGGATCCTTAAGTCTCCTGGGGCGGACCATCTTAATGGGTCCCCCACCCCTGCGGAGGTTCTGAGTCCCAGTAAGTCTAAACTCCACCAAGTAGTGATCTGTCCATGACAATGGAACTGTGGATAGTTCCTCTACCCTCAGATCACATTCACCCCACCCACCACAGAAAACAAGGTCTAGAGTGTGCTCAGCAACATGAGTAGGGCCAGATACCACTTGGGACAGTCCTGAGCTGCTCCTGACAGGGTAGTTTCAGCATGGATGTTGAAATCCCCCAGTACTACAAGCCAGGAGGATTACAACATCAACCCCAAAACCACACCTGCTAGCTCAGGAAGGGAGACTATTGTGAAGCAAGGTGGGTGGTAGACTATCAGAATCCCTAGTCTGTCCCAGACCTCCAGGTTCAGATAAACACACTCAAACCAGACAACTGTGGGATGGGGCACTTCTGCAAGGGAATAGAATTTTGATAGACTACTGCAACTCTACCTCCCCAGCTGCCAGGTCTCACCTGCTGCTGAACAGAGAATCCTGGTGGACAAAGCTGAGAGAGAGATTAACCCCTCCAGCCTCATCCAACCCCTCCAGCCTCATCTGTAATGCATGCCATGTCTACATGCTCAGCCAGGATTAAGTCCTGGATAGCAGTTGTCTTTCCATTAACCAACCTGGCATTCACCAGCAACATTTTCAACCTAGAGGTACTGCTGCCAGGACCATCCAGGTTCTTTATATAGCACCATCAAACTGTATGGTCTTTACCCTTTTTTGTGGGGGGTAGGCAGATGATATTGGAGAAATGGCAAGAGTTTATCCTCATCTTGCCATGAGCAGCTTTGAGATGAAATAACAAGCACAAGATTAAAGGTGCTAATTTATAGCATAGTAGTTAACATTGGTTTCATTAAGCCCTAATGAGAGATGGATCAACGCAACAAGCAAAATAATATTCTACTGCAGCCTAAATTTGTTTGGAGAAAGAAAGCATGTCACTGATAAATCCTAGATGGGCCTCATGCCCCATTCAGACCTGATTTACCTTATGAGGATGTATATTTGAGTGTTTAATATGAGAGGTTGATTAATTTTGTTAGTTATTTAGGGACAGAGAAAGCAGGATACGTTGTCAGGCATCAGTAGATGATATGTCCTTTGTGGAATGCTTTTCTAAAGAGAGGAAAGGTTTAACAATAAACTCAAAACAGAGATAACATTTTTCTCCTTCACTGTCACATCCTGGGGGATGGGTATTGTTTTAGAAGAATGCCTGTTATTCTTCATTCCTCAATTGTCACTCGAAATGTAGTAACTCTTCAAGAAGGTGTGTTTATTGCAAGCAATTTTGTATAAGAGTGGGCTCCACTGTTGTTGAACTAAATGGAGTGGTCAACGTTGCGGAAGTATTGCATTTTGTCTCCTGGATTTTGTTCATTGACACACTGTCACATCTTTCCTCTTATGGTCTGTAACCCAAATTAAAAATAATTGGAGAGCAATTCTCTGGAAAAGGTCTGAGGCAAGTTGAAATACCAGTCAACACGTGGACACATAAAGTAACCCTGTTTTGTCATACTTATCAGGTATTTCTTGTGGAAGAAACAGAAGATTAAACAGAACTCTCCCCACTCTGTCTTGGAGATGTACTTGTCATTGTTGCTGATTAGCTGATGAAGTTTTGAGCACAGAATCCCTACTGCTGGACTGACATGTGATTGTTCATCCCCAGTTGCGTGCATGATTGCCCATTCTGCTCAGCATGTATATGCAAATGTTTTCTCTAGCAAACAGATGATCTCAAGTTGTGCTGGAATAAATTTTAAATTGGGGAAGGTTGATTGAGAGAAGGATCCAGCGAAAGCTTGTGATGGCTTGGAGAGAGAATCATCTGGGCTGGAGGAATGGAAGAGAAATGCACAAAATAGGTCTGGAATTAAGAACAAAAAGACTCACCAGATTGCAGTGAGAAAGGGCAAAGGGGGGAGCATTTTCTTAGTTACAGTTCAAAGATAAACCATGTCAGGATTTATGTTCTCATAGCATGGCTTTTCCAAGTAGGAAGTCTTCACCTTTTAAGAACTGCATTAAAATGTATCCAGTTAATGCCACCTGCTTATGGAATGGCTTCTATCAGAAGAACATGAAATGTTGGTTTCCTCACTTCACCTTCACCCACTTCTTGCAGGTACACAATATATGCTTGGATATTTGGTGAGATTTTCCAGAGAGAATGAGGGAACTGGGGAGCTGCTGGTAGAAAAGAAGACAGTGGCACATTAGAAAGTCATTGTGTGTAGTGCTGGATTTTTCCCAAAAAGGATGAAAAATTGGAAGAAGGAAAAATGTTGTTGCGGCATGGAGAGACTGGAAAATAGCATCTTGTTTGTCTTTGTATATCATCAGGTTTTTTTTCTTTATAACTGCAGGAAAATGCAGTACAACATAATCTGACAGGCCAATGGCTAATAAGCATCACACAGCTGAGGTGAAATGGCACTTCTTCCCTTGGAGACATAAGACTTGCTGTTTTAGACCCTGTGCGAAATAGCTGCACTTTCATTGGGCTGGTTGATACCAGATGCCTCTTTGCTTCTGGCAACTGGAGTGCTCAGATTGCAGCCTGACCTTACGTGGCTGGGACTCATCTCTTGTTGCAATTAAAAGATGGATTAAAAACCTTGTGCGGCAGTCATTCTTAGGAAATGCTGCACCTCTTATGTAAAATGAACAATTTCTATATGTATAAAATGCACAGAGTAGGAATAATTAATGTTATGAAGACTAAGGAGACAGATGTAGATATTAAAATTGCATGAGCATACTAAACACAATGATCTGAGTCCAAATACCTAATGAAATATGTTCTTTAAGGAAGCAACATGGTGCATATAAAATACTTGGAATGCGCTAAAGGCAAAGAGGTGAAAATTTGGAAGTTTATTTTCAGTTATTTCCCAAAATGGGTGGTAAATTAAGCACCAGGTTCAAACAAATCAATTTGACCCTATGGAGGATTTTCTTCACTGTCAATAAAGAAAATTTAATTTTGGCTGGGTATACTGAAGTTAACTATTTCAGTAAAGCAATAAAAGCATGACTTATTTTCTATTGCATGACAGTGCAGGATTGAAACAATGGGTAAAAATTGTAGGGCAGTAGATTTCTGCTAATTACTAGGAGAACCTTTTTGATCCTAAGAGCTGCTTGACAGTGGAACAATTTGCTTATGGAGGTGGTGGGTCCCCCTTTGCTTAAAGCACTGAAGTAGAAACACAGTTGCATCCTGCATTGACATCTTTCCTTGAGCGGATAATCAGACTAGCTGACCTCTTCGTTTGATGTTCTGTGATTCTCTGGTAAGGAACCATGCCAAGGGATCACCATACTAGTCCTATACATGCTATGGCTTTCCCCCATCCTGCTGTTCAGATGTAGAAGGTTGGAGATCACAGAATCCCATGAGCACCCTTCCTTAGCTTCTAGATGTGTAATTTAACTATATTTCCCAAGGCATTTGGTTCCACCTGCCTTTGCCTTGGCTTGGCTGGCAACATCCTCAGTTGGGTTCAAATTACAAACTGAGCAAGGAGCAGGGCCATTTACTGTGTATACGTCCTCAATCCCTGTCTTTTCTGATGAGAGAGAGAGAGAGATGGAATCCATTGACAGCTGAATGAAGCTGCAATTCTCCCCAGAACATGGGTTTCCTTTGATAGTGATATTGATATTGCTGAGCAGGGACTTCTTCCTCATTTTTGGAAGAAAAAAAAAAGACTTTCATTAATGGAAGGTAAAATCATGCTTGTGATTGATTTGTTGAACCTTGTCTACACCCATGGTGTATGTATGCACACTGTATAATGCTAGGAAAAAAAATGAACGTCCCACAGGCCTTTCTTGTTTTCATTAGGGAAGACACAAAGGCAAGGGGACAATGAAAAGAGGAATAATTAAGATGGACTGAACCAATGCTATAGGACAGGTGCATCTCTGTGTGCATATTGTATTTTACATGTTCATATTCTCATATTTTATTTATTTATATATATTTTATTTTATATATGATTGTTATACATTTTTCAATCAGTAAGGACCAAGAGAACCAAAGTAGCAGTGTCTTTAATTTATTCTGAATTGCATGTGTGCATATGCATGTATGTGTGGTTTTACACATACACACAGGTAGTATAAATTAAGGACATTGCAAATGTGTTTAGCAGAATACATTATGAAGGAATGGAGGTTGAATTAATGAATAGGGGACAAAAACTTGAATTCAAGATGTCCTTACCTGGCATGAAGCCCTAGTAAAGACAGTGGGACTTGCTTCTAAAGCAGACACAAGTTGCACTGTGAGAGTGCAGTCCATGCAGATTTATCTGGAAATAAGTCTCATTGAGGCTCTCCTTTCCTTTACCCCATCTTTTTCCTCAGAATTTACATTTAAAAACATAAACCTGAATCCTTTCAAACCAGAATATAAGTGTGGAGAGTTGGAGATATAATTAAGTATTCCTGTGTTTGTATGGCATGAGGCAAATGAGATGTAACTAGAAGTCAGATGCCCACTTTCTGAAATACAGAGAAAATTAGGAGGGTGGAATCTTACAACAGACATTTTGCTATATGTATTCATATTTTTTCATTTAATTAGAAATTCACCTACTATCTCAGTGTGGTAGGTTTAAAGTGAACTGTGATAAAACAAAACTGTTGACTAAAAACATGACTTCAGAGAAGGAAAATGAATTAACTGCTCTTTCTAATTTTAAAATAGAAAAAAAAAGGAGGATTAAATACCTGGGAGTTACAATTATGAAGAATAATAGCCTACTGTTTGATAATAATGGTGAAAAAGTCTGGACAGAAATTAAAAGAAATGTAGACAAATGAGGAAAGTTAAATTTATTACTTTGGAGAAGAATCACAGTAATAAAAGCAAACACTCTGACAATACTTTTATTTTATTTCCAAATAATGCTCTTCATAACAAGTGGAATACCTTTTGTACAACGGCAGGAAAAAAAATCCAGATTTCTTTGACAGACAAAGAAACCCAGAATAAATCTTAAAACATGGTTTGATGCTAAAGGAAGGGCTGGTCTGAGAATGCCTGATATTAAATTGTATTATGAGGGCTGTTTTGTATAATTGAAGGAATGGATGTTGTTTAGAGATCAGAGGCTCTTGGAACTTGAAGGTCATAATTTAAGATATGGGTGGCATGTTTATCTTTGGTACGATAAAGGCTCATGCTGAATTTAAAAAGCAATTAGGAAGAGTGTGATATAAATACAAACAGAGACCTTTTCCTAAGATAATATTAGCTGCTTTGCCACAGGAAGCCTTTTTCAGGAAAGAATGGGTTAACCATTGGAGATGGTTGTTTTATTATGACCATTTTTATTTTGAACAAGATACTTCAGAATTTAATTTGAGATGCTTCTTAAAGAAGGCAAGGAGCTTATTTTGTTTCTTTATATGCAACTTAAGGACAGATTCAATCAAGAGAAGAGAAATCTAGCTGTAGAAGCTGGAGAAACTGAGTTTTATTTAGAGTTGTGTAAAGATGATGGCCATGTAATCAAAAAAGTGTACAAATGTCTTTTGGAATCAGAGACAGATGATAAACCTATCAAAGAATTTATGATGAGATGGGTCCAAAATTGGGACATATTGTTCAAATGGATGTATTCAGGCAAAGGTGTTCTGAAGATATAAAATTTACTTTGTGTAGTAATTTAAATGAAAACATGCATAAGATGATGTATAGATGGTATCTCACCCCAAACAAGTTATCAATAAGGTCTAAGAATGTCTCAGATCAACGTTAGGGATGTCAAGATGTTGGATTTCTACGAAGGCAAAAAGTTATTGCTCTAAGATTCATATGTTAATTCAGAAAATGTTAAGGGTGGGTATTTTTAATAGTGCAAAAATATTTTTGGTGGGTGTTAAGAATAATGAACTGGATATTAAACATGGACTGCTTCTTCACTATGTGATAACAGTTGCACAGCTTTTCTTTGTGCATACCTTGAAATGGACAGAAGCACCAATGACAGAAGAATGGACAATTGAGGTCGTTGAGTTAGTTCAAATTACTAGACTAATGCAGATTTTAAAGGATAAACCAAATGAAGAATTTCTGAAAGATTAGAAACTGTTTGTAGATTTTTTTTCTTTTTTTCTTTTTCTTTTTTTATTTTTTTTTGAGTACTGGGAAATGTAATGACACAAGGATTTGTGGCTATGGTTACTAGTAATTCTGGTAGGATTACATGGTTGGAGATGTTATGATAGAATAATATAATAGTTCTTTTTTCTTTTTTTCTGTTTTTTATTACATTTGGCTGGGTGGTGATCAGAGCCCATTTGTGTTTTAATAAGTTAGTGTCTAGTTAGTGTTTTAGTTAGTAAATGGTTAATATATTAGTTTAATGTGTTCATATTGTGTGTTAGGGGTTTTTTCTTTCTCTTTTGTCTGTTTTTTCTTTCCTTTTTCTTTTGACTGTATACCTCTTTGATTGTGAATTAGACTGTATCCTTTAAAACTAGTAAATAAATAATTACAGAAAATAAAAGAAAAGAAAATTCTCCCCACTATCCCAATAGGATGATTAAGTTCAATGACAGTTAACATCAGCATCTCAAATACTCATGCAAAAGTTAGCCCTTTGACCATGTTATAGTTTCTTTTGTTGACCTCTGCATTAAGCATAAGGATGTTTGAATATTTCAGTGTTTGTTAGAAAAAGGCAGAGAATTTCATTCAGTTTTTGATAAGAACATACCAAAAGTATATTGTCTGGACTGTAGCATGGCTTTCCTTTGTATTTGCACTTCTCAGAATTCTCTGAACAAAAACATGAGAAGTACGTATTAGCAAATCATACTCCAAATTCCACCTATTACAATAGGGAAGTATATAACACAGCATTCTATGAAGAAAATGTCTTGTAAACATAAATATTAAAATATAACAAAAAATGCACCCAAATTACATGAATTTCCATTCACCATTTGACGTTAATTATGTTAAATTGATGCTGGAGTGGAGCAAAATTTTAAGGAACTAGAAGAAACCAAAACTGACACATTCATTTACTCCTAATTTTTGCAAATTCCTCTACAGAATGAATTGATTCATACTTCCCAGACTAATGTGTAGATAGGAACATAACCATCTGTGAAATTCTGCACTTCTTCCCAAAGTGCAATCCAGTTTTTAACAGTTTTAAATATATCAAAACATACATTCAAATACATATTTTGAGGGAGGGAGAGATTCACTTAAAATCCTCTCTAGAGAGGAAAGATGAAGTTAAAAACACAGTATGACAGTTTAAGTACATTATTGTGCTTTTTCTATTTTTTTTAAAAAAATGCAGATTAATAAAGAATTGGAACTGAATAGAAACATGAAACTGGAACAGAATGGGATTATGCACCAATAGCCTACATTGGATACTTATTTGCCAATTTGTAACTAAGTAATGTCTCCTGGCCTGACACCTTCCCCCCAGCCCACCTTGACAGCCAGCAGCCACATTGGGTGAAGGAAGTTGGTTCAGCCACCAGTCAGAGAGGATCATTTTCCATCCCCTCCCACCAGGGAGCAGTGCTGTGACCATAAAACGCAAACAGGGGGATCTGCTTCTGATTGTGACAACCTCACCCACTGGCAGAAGGGGCCTGGAAGCATCATCCTCCTTGTGCCCAGATCACCAGCTGAGCAGGCCTCTTTCACTTGATGTGGCTGCTTATGTGGGTTGGGGACATTTATGACTGTAGCAATATTTCCACTATCATGACTACTTGGTGCTACTGAGAAGTTATGGATCCGTAACTTTAGGTTATGAATTCAAAACTGCAATATGGAATGCCAGCCATGGTTTAAAGCATGTAAAAGTGACAAGAACTCAGATTAGATAGATTTGCCCAGGCCTGTCTGTCATAAAAACTAGGAAAAGACCTTGCAGCAAGTGCTAATTGAAATCTGCACTGTAATCATTCCTTGAAAGTATTTGGATGTGTTGCTTATCTGATAATCTATCTATGCTGAGAAGCTGTAGGGAGTAGAGTGTTGAAATACAAGAGATCTGGAAGGACAGGTCAATAAAGAGGCTTTTCCGTTCGTCACTAGCACATCTGTCTCAAATAAATCCAAACACATGAGGCTATGTGAGCTCTAACTAACACTTATTTGAGCTGTCAAACTCTTGACTTGAATCAGATCAATGATGTGGAACACTGAAATGGGATGGCTTTCATGTTGTTGTAATAACCAAGATTGAAAAAAAATCCCTTTGAATCTCATAGATATATATATTTTTTAATGCGGGGTTTTCCTGTCACAATGTGTAATCAAATAATGGCATTAAACTGAGGATTAGACAAGTTCAGGTAAAGTGATTTGTGTGAAGGAGTTGTATCGTTATCAATATCAGCAGAGCTAGAGCTTACAGATGAATGAAGAAGCATCCATTCCATATTATTTATTTATTTTCAAATTTGCATGCTGCCCATAAGCAAGTTCTCTAGGAGACTTACAATGAAGAAACACAAAGAGAACATAAATGCAAACTGAGCATAAAACCATGGAATTAACAGCATGGTAAACAGACATGACAATGAAACAAAACTCACAATACTGAAAAAATAAACATACAGACTTTACAACTGAGCTAGAGAGAGTGAAAATCAACTACAATTGTATAAATGAAGAGATAATCCCTAAGTATATATTGGATCAGAATCAGCATGGTGTCATATAGAACAAGGGTAGCTAAACAGTCACCCTCAAGCCTCCCATTTTGACCCTCATATACCCTATAGCCACCATTTTGTTCGTATAAACAGCCCCTTGTGTCCTCCAGAGAGGCAAGTTGTCCAAGTTTTGGGCCCTACATTCTGTTTTAGATCTGGGTTAGCCCCTGAAAACACAACAAAACAAAAAGTCATTATATTCCCTACAGGAACTATGTTTAGTTAGAAAAATAGTGGACATTGCTGGCGCCTTGATTTCATTAGATTTTTCTCCTCCCCACTTTATCTTCATAACAATCTTGTGAGGTAAGTAAGACTGGGAGGGAGGGACTAGAGAGAGGAACTAGTTGCATGTCAGAGCTGAGATTTAAAAATATTTCTAAGTCATGTTGCTTTAGCCTTGCCAGGGCTGAAGGAGACAAAGGCCATTTCCACACGGGGTAATAAAAACGGTGCAGTGAGTCCTTCACGGAGGATGTCTGCACCTTGGACCAGACTGGGTCCGGACTACTTACTGTAGATCTGCACTTCAGTCCGCTCTGGAATGACCCCAAGTGGTCCTCCAGCATGCTTTTGAAAGACCTGATTTTTCTGGTCTTTCAAAAGCACAGAACACGCCACTGCAAGCCTGCTCCCTTGTGCAGATTTGCAGGCTTGCACCAATGTGAGCCTGCGATCTGCCAAGGGTGGGCTTTAGGCTGGCGAGCTTCAGCGGTTGGTTGAGACCTACGACCAACCGGAAGCTGCCATTTTGGATGCTGAAGCAGAGCAGATCAGCGACTACGCACCGCTCCGGAGCAGCCTGGACCGGACCGGTGAGCCAGAAGATCCAGTAAGTAGTGGTGCAGGGCGATTCCCTCACCCTGTGTGGAAATGGCCATAAACTGGGAACCTCATGAACTAAGGCTGGAGCTAAGGCCCAAATTTATGTGATATTCAGACATGTTGGCATGTTCTCCACAGGTTAGACAAAGAAGGGATGTAGAGAATAAAAAATAAATGGAAAAAGATCAACACAGCAGAGGTTTAAACAAAAAAATTCTCCACATGCCTCTTTTCCTTTGACTCTCACCCACTCAAGTGTTCGCTTTTCATTGTTCAAAAAAAATATCTTCAAAAGAAAATATTTGCAGCAAGGGATGGGCAACTAAGAGGTAGGTAGGAGTAATTTTTGACCCTATAGGTTACATTTTTGCATTCAGGTGTGCTGAAAGTGATGTTGTGTCACTTCCAGGTGCCATTTTGCCCAATTTTATTTTTTGCTTTGGGTGGTCTGTGGGGCTTGGGGACAATAATTGAAATTTGCTTCACTTGTGGGTAGTTTGAAGCCATTTTGGCCAGGGTTTAGGTGAAAATTGACTGAAAATGATTTTTAAATAGGAGTGGAAGCTTTTGAGACTACTAGTGGAGACTTGGGGGTGAAAATTGGGGATCAAGGCTGCATGTGATCCACAGGCCACACTTTCCCCATTCCAGATCTACAGATGCATGCACACACACATTCCCTAGAGGAACAAAAAGTAAGTTGGGGTGATTTTTTACTGAATCCCATTTGTTTGCATGTACATGTGTGTGTCTTAGGCTCAAACATAGTGGCATGGGGAAAATATAGCGTGATGTGGGAATTCTGCACTAGGGAATGCCCATTTTTCCCCAAAAAAAGGGAGTGGAATTTGGATTGCAACTGATACAGAGATGGGGCTTAGCCCTTTGCCCACATGCCAATTTACTACCAGTTTGCTAATGTAATTCCTCTCAACACATAAATGCCTACCTACATAACCCTTTGTGACTAATAGCAGAACTGGCAGGGCAACTTAGATCAAGGTTTCAGCATGCAAGGAAAGATTAACATAATCCTGTCTAGCCTTTTACCAGAATGCTGTGCTTGATTTGCAGAAACTGACACACATGGCTTGGGTGTTTGTTGGTTGGTTGGTTGTTGTTTTTTTAACAGTCCAGGAGATACAAGTAGTAGACTGCCTTTTGAGAAGCATTCATTTCTCATAATTCAAGCTTCACTGAATGTGGCACCTCCCTTGTTTTGATATGTGTGACAAAAGAAGAAACATATTTACAGTTGTTACCCTGTTGGTTGTTCATTTCGTGCTCCAGCTCTGGGGAAGGTTGAAATGCAAGTATAAAAGCAAAGAGAAAAATTCTAAAAGCAAGGAGAAAATAATTCCAAGAAACTTTTGCAAAAGAGTTGGCTGCACGATATGTCTGTATGGGGTTGAGGGGGGCTGGGAGAGATGTCTTGGGAGGAGAAAGCATACGGCAATGGACTGCACATGAAGCATGGGAAACCCAATGTGATTAGACAGAGCTGTTTGTAAGCCTGTAGGCAGGAATGTGCTTGTGTCTCTTCACTGTGCTGCCTTTACACTGATAGGCAATGAGAGTCTACCATAAAGCTCATCTAGCAATTTAGCATCATTGAGCCTGGATAAATTGCTCACAAGGCACTGCACTGGTGAAGGACTTTGCCAACAGAATAAAAAATTGAAATCAGTTCATTTAACTTTACTTGTTTTCTGTTTCACTAAATGAATCCCATCTGAATTCAGTCACATTTCACCCAAGGTCAGGTTTCACATGTGAAAGGAATTAGCAGGTCCTACATCATTCACATTTCAGTTGTCATATTTAAGTTTCTAACTCTCATTATTAACAGACAACAGTTGCCATTTTTAAGTTTCTAACTCTCATTATTAACAGACAACTGCTTCACACATTTAGGCAATGATCTTCAGAGGGTGGGCAGGCAAGGTTCCTCTTTTCCCCTACAATTCAAATAGGAATGGAAAGAATATTAAGAAAATATCCAAAAAATGGTCCAAAACGTGATTTTGAGTGTCAATGACAAGAAGAATCCTGGACTGATAAGAACTCTTTTAATCTGTTTTTTAAACTTGTTTAATATGTTTTTAGCCCATTTAAAATCATTTCAGTTATTCACACTGCTTTAAATTGTCAGACTGATTTTATTATACACCACCCTGAGATCTCTGGATAGATGATGGGATATAAATATTTGAATTAACATATGAATAATACATATAAACAGGAAGAAGCCTCATGCCTCTCATTAGAGCTTGGAAGAGTTCTTCTTTAACAACTATAGTTCCCAGAATTCCCCAACTAGCATAGCCATCAACCTTGCTAGCTGGCAGATTCCAGAAGCTATAGTCCAAAAAAGGTAACATTTCTAAGTACTGGTTGATTCTAATTAACTCCCCATAAGATAGGTCTTCCTGAAGGAAGAAAAAAATCTGACTAAGCCAGGAATTCCCTTGAATTGTGGAATGGAGGAACTTTACATGTCATAGAATCATAGAAATCTAGAGTTGGAAGAGACCACACAGGCCATCCAGTCCAACTCCCTGCCATGCAGGAACACCCTCAAAGCAATCCCAACAGATGACCATCAAGCCTCTGCTTAAAAACCTCCAAGGAAGGAGACTCCACTACACTCCGAGGTAGTATATTCCACTGCCGGACAACCCTGACTGTCAGGAAGGTCTTCCTGAGGTTCAGGTGGAATCTCCTTTCCTGCACCTTGAATCCATTGTTCCTTGTCCTGGTCTCTGGAGCAGCAGAAAACAAGCCCTCTCCTGCCTCTACGTGGCATCCCTTCAAATATTTAAACATGGCTATCATGTCCCCTCTTAACCTTCTCTTCTGCAGACTAAACATACCCAGCTCTCTACGTCTATCCTCATAGGGCATGGCTTCCAGGCCTCTCACCATTTTGGTCGCCCTCCTCTGGACTTGCTCCAGCTTGTCAATATCCTTCTTGAATTGGGGTGCCCAGAACTGGACACAGTATTCAAGATGGGGTCTAACCAAAGCAGAGTAGAGTGGTACCAGTACCTCCCTCGATCTAGACACCAGACTCCTATTGATGCAGCCGAGAATTGCATTGGCTTTCTTGGCTGCCGCATCACACCGCTGACTCATGTTCAGCTTGTGGTCTATGAAGACTCCTAGATCCCTTTCACACGTACTGCTATCCAGCCACGTGTCCCCCATCCTATATTTGTGGATTCCATTTTTTCTACCTAAGTGTTGGACCTTACACTTCTCTCTGTTGAATTTCATTTTTTCGCCTTGGCCCTGCAAATTTGATGAGCATGCCCTCTATTCCTTCATCCAAGTCATTGATAAAAATGTTGAACAGCACTGGGCCTGGGACAGAACCCTGTGGCACCCCGCTAGTCACTTCTCTCCAGGATGAAAAGCAGCCATTCGTGATCATCCTTTGGGTTCGGTCGGTCAACCAATTACAAATCCAACTAACAGTAGCCCTGTCCAGCCCACATTTTACTAGCTTCTTTGCAAGAATGTCATGGGGAACTTTGTCGAAGGCCTTACTGAAATTGAGGTATGCAACATCCACAGCATTCCCTTCATCTATCAAGCTAGTAACTCTATCTTAAAAAGAGATAAGATTAGTCTGGCATGACTTATTTTTGAGAAATCCATGTTGACTTCTCGTGATTACCGCATTGCTTTCTAAATGATTAGAAACTGACTGCTTAATCATCTGCTCCAGGATCGTTCCGGGTACTGATGTCAGGCTGACTGAGCGATAATTATTTGGGTCCTCTTTTTTTCCCTTCTTGAAGATGGGGATAACATTTGCTCTCTTCCAGTCTGCTGGAACTTCTCCTGTCCTCCAAGATTTCTCAAAGATTATAGCAAGCGGTTCCAAATGACCTCTGCCAGCTCTTTTAATATCCTAGGATGCAATTCATCTGGCCCTGGAGACTTGAATTCATCCAATGTGGCCAGGTATTCCTGTACCATCTCTCTACCTATTATGTTCCTCATTTCCCCTGCTTCCTCTCCTGCTCCCCAACCGCCAGGTTGAGTGCTTGTATCCTTCTGGGAAAAAACTGAGGCAAAGAAGGTGTTAAGTAGTTCTGCCTTTTCTCTTCCCCCTGTGAGTAATTCGCCATCTTCTCTGCGCAGCGACCCTACTGTCTCCTTCTTTTTCCTTTTGCTGCGGACATATTTTAAAAAATCCTTTTTATTTTTTTTAATGTCTCTGGCCAGCCTAAGTTCGTTCTGTGCTTTAGCCTTTCTGACTTCCTCCCTACATCTCCTAGCTACTTGCTTAAATTCTTCTTTGGTGGTTTCCCCCTTCTTCCATTTCCTATACATGTTTCTCTTAACACTTAGCTCAGCTGAGAGTTCTTTAGTCAACCATTCTGGTTTCTTCAGGTGCCTTCCATTTTTCCTCCTTATTGGCACAGTTTTAGACTATGCCTTCAGTATCTCCTTTTTAAGGAACTCCCATGCCTTCTGAACTCCTTTCCCTTTCACTATTCCTGACCACGGAATTCCAGCCAGCAGCTCCCTAAGTTTACAGAAGTCTGCTTTTTTAAAATATAAGATGAGTGTCTGGCTACACATATCTTCTCCTTCCCACTGAATGCCAAATTCCAACAGGGCATGGTCACTCCCCCCTAAAGATCCAACCATTTCTACCTCATTAACAAGGTCATCCCTGTTGGTCAGGATCAGATCTATGTCTACTCATAGTACTTTTTCCTGTGTACACTGAATACACAGGGACAGTGGGGACATAGCTGCTGAGTGAGGCCATTTCCGCACTGGCCAGTTATAGCACTATGCTTCCACTTTCAACATCGTATGGAATCCTGGGGTTTGCAGTTTCAGGAGGGGACGCCTGGCCCTTCCCGAAACTGCAAACCCCAGGATTTCATAGGATGTTGAAAGTGGAATCATAGCGCTATAACAGACTAGTGCGGAAATGGCCTGAGACCCAATGCATGAGTGAGATCTGTATGAACAACCATCATTTCGACAACCAATGATGCAGTTGACTGGGTATGTAAATCCTCCAATAATTGCCATAGTTTTCTTCCCACTGCAGAAGAAAATAGATATTTCTCCACAAGATTCTTCTTGTATTTCAGGGTTGCGCAACTGTGGGAGGTTAGAGAGTAGCATTAGCCCCCTAAGAGCCATTGGAGGGCTACACACACCATCACATCCCCTTCACTACTAAAAAAAAAAAAAATCATCTTCTCAGGGCACTTAGGGAAGAAAGGCATTTTTTTAAAAAAAAAAAAAAAGAGGAAGTGAACATTATGTTATTTTTCTTTGAAATAGCTTTCTCTCTAGCCCAATTTCAAACGCCTTTAAGAGTTATTCAAAGATATGGAAATATTTTAGCACAAATGGTCAAAGGTGTGACATTACCATGTGCATCATTTTCACAGTTAAACTCACTTAAACATTTTTTCTCTCTTCAGGTGAAAATATATTAGCTTTGCATATGTTTAATTTGTTGGCAGAAAGACAGCTTTTGATTTGGAAAATAAAATGGCTTGAAAGTAAACAAGTAAGCATAAGTTTCCCAGCCAGCAGACCTTAATTTCTCTAAAGGTAAGCCGGAGGAGAAATAAAAAAATATATGTGTCACATTTAGTTTAGCACTAAGGCCCTTTCCGCACCGGGGTATTAAAACGGTGCAGAGTGACTTCCGATGGAGGTCGTCTGCATCGTGGAGTGGATTGGGGCGGACAACTTTTCATAGTTCTGCACCTCAATCCGCTCTGAAGTGACCGGAACTGGTGGCACGGCGTGTTTTTTAAAAACCTCTGAAAAGGCTCCAGTGCAGATTTGCAGGCGCACACTAGTGCGTGCCTGCAGATCTGCCGGGGGTGGGCTTCCGGCTGGCAAGCTTCTCCGGTTGGGGGAGAGCCTCCGCCAGCTGGAAGCTGCCATTTTGGATGCTGAAGCTGCCATTTTGGATGCCGGAGGACTGCAGAGCAGCGAGCTCGTGCTGCTCTGCATGGCGATGGACTTACCCGGCTGCCGGTAAGCTCCGTTTTGGCGCGTTTCCCCCCGCTTCCCCCTCCACATGCGGAAAGGGCCTAAGATGGGCTTTGGAATTTGAAGCCATTTCCACACTCCACTGTTATGGTGCTATTATTCCACTTTCAACATCCTGTGGAATTCTGGGGTTTGTAATTTATTGAGGCCAAAGAGTTCTCTGGCTGAGGATTCTAAAGGTCCCTCCCTAAACTGCAAACTCCAGGATTGCATAGGATGTTGAAAGTGGAATAACAGCTCTATAACAGTGTAGTGCAGAAATGGCCTCAGTTGCAGACATCCTAGCATAGTTGATAGATAGCTGCATTCTGTCATGGCTAACTTTATGGTGGCCAAGTGTGGTACCTGAGATGATGGGCTGAACCAAAGCAGAGTAGCAGAAGAAATCAAATCAAAAGTGATCATGGTTTACCTTATACTCTCTCATTCTCATCCACATCTACACACCCATCCCTGCTTTCATTTGTACCCATCTCAACAGATCCATGTTTGTATGGTTTTTTTTTTTTTTCTATTTTGCTTTTGTCTACTGTTGAGTCCCAGACAGACTGGCAGTAAATCAGCCGGCTGGAGGAGTACAGTTTTGCTCACAGAAAGGAGAGAGAGGGAATAGTCCACACAAATCCAAATCCAAGCCAAGAAACCAAAACAAATACAAGTCCAAGCCAAAAGTCCAGTGTTCAAGAGTATAACAATCCATAAGGGCAAACCAGAATCATCATCAGACAGGCAGAGGTCCAAAGAGAGTCAGCATTCAGCAAACAAGATACTCACAGGGGACTACAATGCTCAGGAAGATCAGTTGTCAACTCTGGAGAGATAGGCCAGCAGTTTGCCTTATATTGGCTAATGATGTTGACACAGATGGTCCCTCATTAAGGCTTATTTGTTACATAAATAAGCTGAAAGCCTGAGCCCTTCCTTTGCTTAATCGCATTCTGTCAAGGTAGGAGCCTGTACTGCTTAATCTTCTGACACTTGTTGCTGCTGGCCCAGTTACCCCTGCTCATGTCCCTGCTGTTGGTTGTTATCCTCCTCTAGGCACACTTCTGCTTCTGACTCAGAATCTTCAGGGTCTCCAAGGCAGGGCATGATGTCTACACTCCCACATTCTTTTCTCTCTCATACACAGCAATTAGACTTGGAAAAGAACTGTTGTCCAATTGGGCATTGTATTCAGTAAAGTTTAGATCATGGTGGAGGGGGGACATACATTTGAGAAATAAGCATAACGACTAAGTGTGCGGAAACATACTTTTTAAAAGGGGGAAATAATAGAAAAATATAGAGGTATTGAAAAAAATACACATAAAATTATGCATGAATTTCTGAGTGAAGAAGAAAATCGTGCAACTTGATTTGGAGCTTGGATAGCTATGGGCTGAGAATACCAGGGGGGATTCAGAGAAACACATGCAAAATGAGGCTAACAGATTTTCACATTCCCACTGTTCCTCTGATCTGCCAGCTTTATTCATCTTTCTTTGTACCCACTCTTTCCACCTCCAGACTTGGCACTGCCCAGTTTTGGAGTAACCAGTTCCCAAATAAGTCCTGGGTTCCCAATGTATTGCAGCTTCTGCTTTAAATATGGTTAAGAATACTTGCAGAATTGTGGTGAGAAGATTTCACTTTGACTAGATTTTTTTTTAATAAACTCTCCTTCTCCAGCGACTGTTCTATTCAGTGCTTAAAATAGATTAAATCATGAGATTACAGGTGAAAACTAATAAAAAAGCTTGAGAGAATAGAATATAAAGTGATATTTCTTTTGCCAGTGCTTGCTGTCAGACACAGAGACCTAAAAAGGTAGAATTCCCATTATTTTGACAGAATTTGACCCTTACCTGCACCACACAGTTTTGCAGTGGGAGGGGCATTTGCTGGCCTAAAATAGGGAAGAGGCTAGAATGATTGAATCTTGGTATTGTGCACCACAACAGAGAGCCTGGGGGGTCAAGCTGGAAGGTTTGTGAGTTCCTACCACCACCCCTTCTCCCCATTTTTTTGCCAGACCTTCAACACATTATCCTGCCTCAGATACAATGTAAGCTTGCTGGTTGCTTCTGGGCTGGGCAGGATTTTCCCCCACCTTTTCATGGATTTTTATATATATATATATATATATATATATTAGCCTATCCTGTTTTTTCCTATACTGATGACTGGGGATTTGGATAATTGGCTTGGGGTGGTGTATTAAACAGGCAGTCACTTGAGAGATGCAGGGAGAGAAGTAGGATTTCAGTCACCACCTATGGCACCCATTTAGGGAAGGGGAGGGCTCAGAGGTCATGGGGCCCAGAGAGTGGAGAAGGAGACTTGCCTTGGTGTGGAGCCCCCACTTTAAGTCACGTCACTTGATGGTAAGCTTCTTGGGTTGGCCTTCCAGTAGCAGATTGTCTGGGGAGCAAACCAGCTTTTGGGTTCTCAATGGGAAGTATGAAGGAGACCACCTGGTACAGCTGGTCCCATACTAGGTTGTTCTCCTTTTGCATATCTCAGGGGTTTAAAACTTTAATAGATTAATAGTTAAAATAAAGTAGTCCTTATTGAACCCAATACAGTCATCCCTCCACATTCCCTAGGGTTAGGGGCACAGGACTCCCATGAAAGTGGAGAAAATGTGAATAACTCTAGGCCCTCCCAAACCATATTTAACACAAAGAAAAGGATGGTCACCACATTCAACCCACCATGGATTCCTTTGAGGCATCAGGGTTCCTTCACAAGGCAGAAGTGGGTGGCTGATGGGGCTTATTGCCACCTCCACTGCTGCCCCACACCATTTTTAATGGGGACTTGCAAGCCTTGTTTTCAGTTTCTCAGTCTCATGAGACTTGCAGTCCCTATTAGAAATGGTACATGAAGGAAGAAAAGATGACAGCAAATAATCCATGAATAATCAAATCCGCAAAAGTGAAACCTGCAAATGTGGAGGGTTGACTGTACTTCAACCCAATACTCTTTATCTCCATAATTGATCAGCAAGAGGTGGTGTGTATTTTACTCTGGGATGCTGAAGGAAATCAGTCTTAGTGAATTACAATATGAACTGACCTGATTGTGGAATAACCCACAGATTCTGAATACTGTGGCTAGGAAGGTATGGAGGATCGTCTATGGGAGACATTTTAATGTGCATTGTCCCTGGTCTTTGCTTCCTAAATGTGGACTGGACACATTCTGTGCTTCATTGCTGGGAAGCTGGGAATGCATCTAAAAGTATACACTGGAAACATGGTTACAAAAAAAGTACATGTATGCAAAAAAGAAAAAAAAAGACTTTAGCTGATTAAACAACAACAACAAAAGCCAGAAGGGGACACAGACCAAATGTGCTTGTGATAAGAGGTGGAAGTTTTCAGAAACAGAGCTGATAGACATACACATCCATGGTTGTCACACAATTCTCAGCTGTTTATACCTATCCAAGTTTTTAAAAATGTCTTTCAAAGGACTCAGGGTGTGTGTGTTTTTTCATTTAAAATTCACAAATGTTAAAAGCAAAACCATTCATGTTTTCTGTAATATAAAGTAACATACACACTGCATACATAACATATTACATATTATAGGAATAATCCTTTGATTTAAGGCTGATATTTAAAAATTGTCCAGTCATTTTGTATAAAATGTGTGGGACAGGGGTTGCAAAGATGATAACGTCAAGGCCAGGTAGGCCTCCCTGAGGAGTGCATTCCCGAGGCAGGGACTTCCATGGAAAAGACTTTTCTTTCTTCTCACCACCTTGGTAACCTCTCTGAAATGCTATCTAAACGGCTTGTTATTTTACATCTTGATTCAACACAATAAATGTTTTGGCAGAGAATTCTGGAGGATTATGGGCCAAGGAGCTGAGGGAGAAGGGCAGGGGGAAAAAAGTCATGGGGTAGCAGAAGGTTGCATGCTAATTTGAAATAGGCAGCCAATTCTTTGGCTGCAGGCCTTCAGTTAATTTCTTGGGCTGCAATCCAGAAATCCTCTTCTGTGTCATCTATGTAGCAGCTATTTTCTTTGCCAAAAAAAGCCCGCACAAAAATGTTCACAAAATCAACATGCATCCTGAGAGTGTCTATTCAGTGGAAGCACCTGTTTATGTTGTTAACTCAATCCATATAGCTTATTTTTTTAAAAAAATAAACAAACAAGCAAATAAAAACTCTTACATATACCTCCATAGAAATACATGAAATATTTTTTTTTCACTCTTCAGCTTTGTAATAATTGTCGTACATTATTATTCCCAATAGGCAAAAACAATGCATCATGTTAACCATTCAGAAGCACACATCTCACTGTATCCTATAATATAAAAGTAGATCCTTTTTTTTTTTTTTTACTTTTTAAACTGTTACTCACTTTTTTGTTTTTTGTTTTTTGCATTACATGTAAAGTTGACTTTGTTGCATAGATGAAGTAGCACTGGACACAGTTTTTTTTTTCCCCTAAGGAACTTTAAAAAAATAAATTCCTGTTTCTGAGTTTGAATCCACACTTTCTGATTTAATATATGAAACAGAAGCACAGTTATTCTTTGGTATTTGCATTTCTTCAAATTTTTCTATACAAGTTTCCAGTTTTTTTAAAAAAAAAGTGCACGGAAATGTTATCCTGGGGAAAAGTACTCACAAAACATGCACATCAGGGCATATAACAAGACAATGAATCATGCTATATAAAATTGCTTGCAAAAAGATGTATACATTAAAGAAAATCCCAGTACTCATGAAAATCATTATTACAGTGGAACTTATTTTTTAGGGGGAGGGAACAGTGTGGAAACAAGATGGAACAAGCTTAAGACTTGAATAACTCTAACACATTAGGAAAAAAATACAAATTTGTTTTTTGTTTTTTATTGTGCATTATCCTTTTCATGGATCTGTTAATAGTAGCCTTGCTGCTTGTTTGGGATACCTACCTGCAGCAACAAAAATAAATCGTGGCTAGGGATTAAATCTTTTCTTATTTCTTTCTCTTATTCAAGAACACATAATTTCAAATGCATTTTTTTCTACCATAATCAACTAGGTGAGATTATGAGAATTTTTGCATGGGTTTTTAAAAGATTTTTTTTCACACTTTGTGAAAAGTATTTTTAGCCCAGTTCTTCCACCATAAACTCCCACAGTATGCAAAATCATGAAGTGGCTGACCATTTTCTTTGGTGACTGGCTTGATCTGTCACGATGCTTTTCTCACTGATGACAAAGACCATTTCCAAATAGTCTATGGCCATTTCTGCCCTACACAGTTATAGTTCTATTATTCCACTTTCAACTCCTTATGGAATCCTGGAGTTTGCAGTTTAGGGAGGGGTACTGAGAATTTTCAGTCAGAGAGCTCTTTGGCCTCAGTCAACTACAAACCCCAGAATTGCACAGGATGTTGAAAGTGGAATAATACACTATAACAATATCGCGCAGAAATGGCCTTTGTGTGCTTCATTTTGGCCCTGAGGAAAGAAAGCCATAGCATTCAAGTTATCTTTCCTCTGCATTGCGGCCATCATTCTTACCATTATCAGTTTTACTTCTTTTTTAAGTCTTACAACAGAACTTAATATTTCCACATTTTCATAATTTCACCTGGAAAAAAAACTTTTATTTTGAGATCAAAGAATTCTTCTTTGCTTTAGCACTTACATGATGGGGAAGGAGAAGCACTGCATGAATAGAGGAAAAGAAAAAGCTCTTTCTCTAAAAGTGTTTAATGATGGCAAGATTGACAATTAAAAGGGGCTTAGTTTTTCATTGCTTGAAGCATATCCTACAATATTGCCATTATTTCAAGGGAATATTATGCATTATTGATAGCTGGTCTGCTCCAGAATATATTAATTCAGCACAAGTAAAATACTAGTTTTACGCAGACACTAGAAGGCAGTGCTGTAAGCTGTCACACAGGCTCTCTGACAATGTATTCTTGTGCATGTTTCTTCAAAAGCGTAACTGAACATATGCATGATTGTGGCTTTATTATTTTTATTGTTGATAATTTACAGAATCCCATGGAAGTACATGATCTTCAGTCCCATGTGGCTTACAATCAGTGTGTGGTAATCATGCAACCCTCCAGATGTTATGTGACTGGATGTCCCAGCAGCTCTATTCAGCTTAGCCAATGGAAAAGAATGCTGGAAGTTGCAGTTCAGCGGTGTCTGGAGGGCTGCATAATTTCCACCCACAGTTTACTATCCAAAAAGCAACCATAGATGAAGATAAAACAAGCAAATGCAAGGAAGGTCTCTTTTCAGTGTCCCCCCTGTGAAGGCAGTATAGACCTAAACCTTTTTGTTATCTCTGATTAGAGCAAAACCATTTAATCAATGTAATTTACCTACATGTTGATTTCCCTTTCAACAACTGATTGAATAGGTCTACTCAATTGGGGACTAACAATAGGATATCCCACACATACTGTGTTGGAGAACATGCGAGAGGTCTTCCTTGTCACCCCCCAAATGTGGAATGCCTTCCCTTTATAGGTCCACCTGGCATTAATTTATTTCTGGTGCCAAGTCAAAAAAAAAATAGCATTGTATTAAAGGTTTTGAAGCCTAAATTCCTTTTCAAATGTTTGTCTGTATGGTTTTAAGTTTTTAACTGTTTTAACTTGCGGGAATGTTTAGTTTGTTTTTATTCTGTTTTAAGTATTTTATTGTTTTTATCTGGGATTGATTTAAATTGTTTCTTTACTGCACCTAAGAGCTAATGATAAGGAGTGGGATATAAATATTTGAATGATAGATAGGTAGGTAGGTAGGTGGGTAGGTAGTAGTAGAATGAGGAAGCAGTATGCCACCATTTTAGTTAATGTAAGAGTGCCCAGCCTGAATCAGGGAACAGAGGTATATTTAGACAAATACCTGTACACATGCACATGAATACAGAAATACAGTCTTACATATACCTATGCTCCAACAGCCCTTGAATGTCAGAAACCACCATTACTGGTTCAAGGAAAACTATGATGCCAGCTGAGGATCAACAAGTTTATACCCACATATGTATACATAAAGATATGAATAAACCTACAGAGAGAGAACCTGCATCCCACCAATGCTTAATACTTTTTGGTTACAGCTAGCAATGGCAGGGAAAAAGTGATGTGGATGAGAAATCACAGTGGGGGAGAAGGTGGAGGGATTTATTGGCAGTAAAATGAAGAGGGGCTGTTTTGCAGCAATGGGGTGAGGAATGATTGGGATTGCCTTACTTGACCAAAGTTAAGGCAAGAAAGAGTTCAATGTGGCACCTGGACCCCAGGCTATGACCCTATTCGCACGCGAGAGGCCCCTTGAGCGTTGTGTAAATAGGAGGAGCAGGTCTGCATGACGCTCAAGGGCCTGATGCGGACCGCACACACATTTTTTTATTTTTGACTTAAAGCCTAAAATGCTTGCGGTCGCGCATCACTCCAAGGCCCCTGCTTGCACTTACTTGCCCTGCAGAGCCTCGGGAGCCGGGCGGTTGTGCTTCCCGCCCCAGCGCAGCCTATAGTTCCCAGGCTGTACTGCGGAAGGAAGGGGCGAGGTGGGGGCGGGGCGTTCACGCAACCAGCAAGCCAGCTGTGGCGAGGAAGCAGAAAGGATGTGAGCGCCTCAGCGAAGAGGCTGCTTGCACGAAGCTGCCCCCACCTCCGCAAAAAGGTAAGGTGCGGAAATGTCATATGTGTATACTATGGAGTCAGGGCATGAAACTGCTTTGAAGCCTACATTGTTAAAAAGAATATTGTGTAAGAGAACAGATTTCACTTCTGATGTCTTTTTAAAATTGCCTGTCCTGTCTTTTGTTATGCAATATTTCATGGGATAGAATCTTGGAGGGGGGCAAGGAGGAAGTTGCAATGCCAGATTGAAAGTCAGTAGTAGAAACTAATCTAAGGAAAGAAAATATAGAATGGATATGTATGAGAGGCAACTATAAGGCACATTCATATATGTAGAGCCCTGGTTGTGCAATGGTTAAATGCCAGTGCTGCAGCCACAGTGTTGTGAGTTGGATCCTGCAGGGCTCCAGGTTGACTCAGCCTTCTATCCTTCTGGAAGTTGATAAAATAAGTATCCTGCTTGTTGGGGACTATTAGTTAAAACACATTGTAAACTGCTTAGGGAGTGCTTTGCACTGATAAGTGGTATAGAAATGTAGCAGCCTTTGCTATTGCGTATACACCTGTGGAATTTAACCCTGAGGGACAAACTTATTTTTTTCTCAAAGGATGCATAAATTGACCACCTTTCTTTTGGAATGTTGTTAGAGCCTTGGGTGCTTTGTTTTAAATGGGAAAAATCTTTTTCTATCACATGTCTTTCAGACTTCAAACAGTAATAGTCTGTGTATTACCTGTAAGCCCAATTATGTACTCATTTGAACATCTCTTAGGTTTAATTGATTATCCCAATACAACTGGCAGAAAAAATAGAGATGTAATTCAGGGCAGGGCGGGGGGGGGCAGTATTTCTCTAACTTCAAGTTGGAGACCACATAATAATCTGAGAACACTTTAAAAAAAAACATTGTGGCATAAGAGGTAGGGGACTAGCCACAGAACTATTGAGATGTACCATATTTTGTTTTGTTTTCACAAATGCAACATGACTGATATATGCCATATTAAAAATTCATGGAATCTACTGAAAAACAAGAGTTTGGAGGATATTTTGACCCCAGAACCCAAGGTAGCTATTGTCTTTGTCAAG
The DNA here is from genome assembly GCA_948474755.1 of Ctenosaura bakeri. Classification (NCBI taxonomy): domain Eukaryota; kingdom Metazoa; phylum Chordata; class Lepidosauria; order Squamata; family Iguanidae; genus Ctenosaura; species Ctenosaura bakeri. The sequence continues at coordinate 188,485 of CAOLHI010002647.1, read as the reverse complement.
GTTATGACCTATACTTCTCAAGCACATATTTTAAAGAAGAAGGTTCAAGTGATTGGAGGATAAACACTTGTGTTGGGAGAAATACCTAGAATAAAAATCTTTTCTCATCTACAATCAGTTTTCTTTCTCCATCAGATTACTTCAGAGATTTTAAAGAATGGTTGGTTTCACCGAGGCACTCAGTGGTGGAAATGCTACATAGTTACCACTGAAACTAACACTGGAGATTTGTGTTTCTGCTCACCGTAATGAACTAGCTAGGCGTGTTCATACTCCAACGAAAAAATACAGTTTGATGTAGATATCTTACTTTGTTTGTGTGAAAAGTTTGCCCAGGATATCAGAAATATTACCATGACATGGATGAAGCTGGGTATGTTTAGTCTGTAGAAGAGAAGGTTAAGAGGGGACATAATAGCCATGTTTAAATATTTGAAGGGATGTCATGTTGAGGAGGGAGCGGTCTTGTTTTCTGCTGCTCCCAGAGCAATAGATTCAAGCTGCAGGAAAGGAGATTCCACCTGATCCTCAGGAAGAACTTCCTGACAGTCAGAGCTGTCCAGCAGTGGAATATGCTGCCTGGGAGTGTGGTAGAGTCTCCTTCTTTGGAGGTTTTTAAGCAGAGGCTGGATGACCATCTGTTGGGAAGGCTCTGATGGGTTTTCCTGCATGGCAGAGGGTTAGACTGGATGGCCCTTGTGGTCTCTTCCAACTCTATGATTCTATGATTCTATGAATCACAAAAAACGGCCAAATGATTCAAATGCTTGTACATGCAAATATCTAGTTCATGCATGCATTCCATTCTCAGACTCTTCTGTACTACAAGAACATAATTGTGAGTTTAATATCATAGAACAGTAGAAGTGAAGAGCTGGAAGGAACTGTATGGACTACCTCATCCATCTTCCTGCCGTGCAGAAATGTACAACTGACACAATTCCAAAAGATGGCCACTATCTCTGTTTAAAAACCTCCAGAGAAGGAGTATGCATCACTCTGCAATCTCATCCACTTTCAAAACAGCTCTTACAGTCAAGATGTCTTTACTAATGTTTGGGCAGAGTCTTCTTAGATATTGGGTTTGAATTCCAGTCTCTGGGGCAGCAGAAAACAAGCTTGCTCCTTCCTCTACATAATATCCTTTCAGATATTTAAAGATTTCTATCTTGTCACCTCTCAGTCTTCTCTTCTCCATGCTAAATGTATCCAGCTTCCTGGATACAGGGTCTTGCTGCCAAACATTATAGCATCTTGCCTTTCCTCTTCTGAGCACATTCCAGCTTGACAATACCCTTCTTGAACTGGCAGCCAGGAAAAAGTGTTCCAGGTGAGGTTTGACCAAAGTAGAATAGAGTGGCCATGTTACTTCTCTCAGTCTAGAGACTTCACTGCTCTTGGTGCAGCATAGAATTACAGTGTTTGAATGGGATAGGACTGGCTGAATGCAGACTTGTTTCTTCTGTGTTCATTTTGGCTCTGAATTAACGCATATAAATTTGGACCAAACAATATAAATCCGTGATATAAATCCATTCTTATTTCATTCTTACATGCAAGAATGAATAATTTCAAAAGTTTTTTCTACCCACTAGGAGTTTTGCGTATTTTTCTATGATTTGGTGTACATCGGGACTTATTTGAATACACAAAAAATATCTATGCAAAAAGAAATCCCTTGTTTTCATGCAAAAGATTGTTTTGGCACAGAAGACAGAGCATTTTGCACAAATTTATTGTTTCCCACACAAAATGTACATTTTGCCCAGGTTGTTTGTTTGTTTGTTTTGGAGGAGGAGGAGGGGGGGGAGAGTCCACGTTCTTTTGCAATCCTGAAATTGGAAAATTGGAAAAATCAAATACGGGCATCTCCCCACTTTTTGACAACTCATCTTTTGATGTCCCATTCTTTCAACCATTGTACATTATAGACACATAGCGTTTTGGGGGGGGGTTCCCCTCCAGTGTGGGATCTGTTCTTGCATCAGTTCTTCTCCTCTTGCCTTCTTTGTGTAGGGAGCATGAGGGAATTCCCTCACATTTCCTACAGGAAGAAGGCAAAAGAAGAACAACTGATGAAAGAAGGGGTTCTGCTTTCTGACACTGCTGTTGTTCCAAACCTGTCAGATAAGCAGAGGATGCCTGTAGTGTATTGTGTATTTCACTGGCTGCCAAAACATTTCTGTCCTAATTCAAAGTGCCTATGATGGCATTCATATTTCTAAATGGCTTAAGAGTTTGATACTTCAGAAAGTATTCCTTTTTATGCATCAAGGATTGAGGCAACCTGGGCAGGGGGGTTTTCCTTTGTGTCCCACCAGTGAAGTCAACACACAGTATGAAGATGTGGGAGAAGGCCTTCTTAGCTGTTCTACCCCAATTATGGAATACCCTCCCTTTGGAGTCATGATTTGTGCCAAAGTTGGTTTCATTTAGGTGCCAAGTAAAACCATGGCCTTCAGGCCTCACTAATTTATCTCAAAATGCTAATGCACATGGGTTTAACAATTATTTTTAAGATTTTAAGCCTGTTTTAACTTGCTAATCATACTTGTTACTTGCATCTTTTAAAATTTGTTTGCATTCATCATACTTGTACAGTGCCCCAAGACCTTTTGATATGAGTGGGGAATAAATATTTTAATAAATAAATAATAAAGGTCTTCCATTTTCTCAGTCAGGTACTCTGATATATTAAGAAACCCTTTAACACTGAGGATGAGAAAGTATGCTTTATTTAAGGCTTCAGTGAGATAGATCTGTCCCTTACTTTCATCTTTGTCTAAGTCCCAAAGTCCCTGATTCCTTTGGGACTGGAAGTGTGGTACTCTTTATGGAGAGCTACTTGGTGGACCAATCAGCATGGTTGAGCAATCCTTGTTTTTCCATATATCACCCTCTTGTCTAAATGTTCCACTTCCCAAGTGGTTTGGGTTCCTTTCATACTATGTTATAGCACTATAATTTCACATTAAGTCCATGGATTTCTCTTGTGGAATCCAGTCATTTGCAACTTGTTAACATATTAGAATTATCTGGCTGAGAATTATAAATACCGCCTCCAAACTCCAAACCCCAGGATTCTATAGGACATAGCCATGACAGTCAAAGAAGAATCACAGTGCTATAACTGTGTAGTGGAAAGGGCCCAAGATGTTTAAAGAACTGATTGCTACGTTGGCATTCCATAAATATATGTTCACAATAGTGTACAACGGTGCTATATCTCAAAAGCTGTGAATAACAATTAAAACATTATTCATGGTAATGCTGTTTGTTCCTAAATCAACTAATGCCACTTGATACAAATTTGGAAGACCTGCTTATGTTAAGTATTTGTGGGAATAAAATGCTTATCTGAAAGAAGTTAAGGATTTGTAGCCGGATTAATGGAACTACCTAAGAGACTTGAACACATCTCTCACTTCCCACAAAAAAAGAAAATTGGCTAAAGCAAAATCTGAAAGATGGCACTCTAAATGTGAACAATTTCAGCAAAATGTTCAAAGTCATTTCTGTGAATCAGTGGAGTTAGTTTACATGCCTGTATATTATCTGTCCACAAGAGTGGAACTGTATATACGTATATGCAGATGTAACAAGTGTCTCAGCTTTTACAGCTAGCTGATTCAACAGACAAAGCCATTGCATTTTCTTTTTCTACAGTCTCCCCACTTAGTTTCCTAAGAAAAACTTTCCATTGTTTAATTGTATATTAAAGATGCTGTAACAGAGAAATGTTATATATGTGTATTCAGAAATAAACCTCCTTTATAAGTGGAGGTTGGTGGATTCACTGTCAGTGAGGTTGTGAAACCACCATTTGTTTTTGTCTGAATTATATAGGAGCTATCTAAAGTCCTGAACCTATTGTGGGACTAGGGGCCCACTGTTTAGGTAGTGTCCTTAAAGTCCACACTAAAACCCAAAGTGGATTTACCACATCACAGAGAGCAAAGCTGCCAGCCTCCAGTTCATTTGCTTTAAAAGGGCTTTCTTCTACTTAAGTGGAGGCAAAAATCTATAAGAAGCAAGTAGTATATGTAATTTGCAAGTGACAGGAAATACTCAGCTGAAATGTGGATAACATTGCAGTAGTTGTGAACCCAAACCTTTGACTTCTCTTTGTCTCACCTTGTTTTGTTGATGTCTTCAATGAACTTCAAGGCCAAGTTTGTTTCCTCTAGAGTATATTCTGTGGCAAGCCATGTAAACATTGCAACATGAAAAATGTCATCTCTTAGTCCTTTATTCTTTCTTTCTTGGGAACAGACAGCAGGGGTGAGAAGGAGGTTTCCAGCTCAAGCGAAGCAATAGTGCCATGAATACAGAGACTAATTATAAAATACTCTAGCAGGTCTTTTGCTGTGGTCTGAAATCTCCAAAAGCTCAGTGAGTTTATCAGGTCCTGGAATTTCTGCCAACCCCGAGAGGAGCTCATACAGCCTTAAACATTAATCTTTAATTAACATTTATATAGTTATGGAGCATATTTGTGGGCATTCATGAGGTTGGTAGTTATTATTGTTGGGCCAAACTGGAAGTATAGTGTCTTGTCTGTAACTTCTCTTCTTTTTAAAATATTAATTTCACACTCGTCAAGATTATGAGTCATGAAAATCTAGGTTGCTGTAAAAGTTTAAATACAGTATGTGAGCATGTCTAGGCCAGGCTCAGATTCAATTCTCTGCCATCCCAGTAAAAGACTTTTCCCCTGCTATGTCTCTGGATGCTGTTGCAGAACTGTATTAGCTGATTTGAGTATTATTTTTAGAGTTCTCTCTACTCATGCACATTTGTATGAGTACTAGTATAGAAAACAGAACATAGAATAGACTAGTAGTGAGGAACAAGTGATCTTCTAGATATTGCTAACTTCTACTCTCATTGTATCTTAACAATCAAGTTGATGGGGAGGTTGTTCACAACTGGCATTCAAGAACATCTGGACAGTAGGGATGGGAAAGAATATTCAAAATTATCTAAAATCTGATTACAAAACATGTTTGTTTGTGTGTGTGTGTTGAGAAACGGGTGTGTGACGGGAATAATCCTGGACTGATAATAATCTTTGCAGTCCAAGACTTATTCTGCACAAAATTTGTGTGTGCCTGTTTTGCATAGAAAGCAGCATTTTCTTGACAGGTAACAGTGTTTTCTGTGCAGAAAATAATATTTTTGTGCAGAAAATGTTGTTTCTTGTGCCCAAAATGCTATTGTCTGTGCAATACAACTGTGAGAAAATTTTGTGCAAAATAAATCTGGAACAGAAAATAGGCTTTGAAAACTGCATGGTTTGCAAAGACTTTCTTGCATTGGGGAGAAAATTGCTAAAATTATGAGTTGCTTCCTTTGAGAAGAAAATTGGTAAAGAATTCCATCTCTGTCTCCCACACTGAGCACAGAACATAGGAAGCTGGCTATATACCATGAATATATCTGCAGTAATAACGTTTCATTCCACCTTAACTATTTATAGTTTGGTGAGATATTTAGAATTCTCAGAGAACTCTTGTGTTGTAGTTTAGGACAGGCCACTAGAGCTCTCAAGGAATGAATTCTATGTATCTTAACAAGTGCCAAATCCCAGGATTCCTTGTGACGGGAGTCATGACAGCTAAAAAGATATCAAACTGCTTATAACTACATTAGTTACACTCATAAGTCAAATGCTGCTGAGAGTAGATTCAGTATTCTCTATACTGACTGGTATAGGAGTTTAGTTCCAGACAGAAGTCTTCTTTTGCCCTGCATTGAAATGCCAGGGACTGCATCTAAAAATATTTATGTGTTGAGAAACCTTGGTAAGAAGAATCCTGGTTTGACAATAATCTTGGTAGCATGAGACTTATTTTGCAAAAAATATTGCATATGTTTGTACTGCATCAAAAACATTTTCTGCACAGAAAATAATATAGCTTTTCTGAAAGATAATTTTCTAAAGAGAAAAAAAAAACCTGTTTCATTTGCAGAAAATGCTGTTTTCTGTGATAAGCAGCACTGTACAATTTTTTTTCCACAAAATAAATCCTAAATTGTGCATAGGCCTTATACAACAGGCTTCTGTGGTTTTCTTTGTAACTTTCTGGCTGCAGGAAGAAGGTTGCTGAAATTATTTATTGCTTCCTTCAGGAAGAAAGTTAGTGAAGAATTACATCCCTAAAACACACCAGGACAGCAGCTGTTGAACTGCTATATCTTGTCTGTGGCTTACTGTAATCTTCTCCCCTATGTTTTCTTTTATAAGGAGTAATAGTTACAGGGCAGTATTTTATTAGTTCATTCGTGGTCTCTAATAGTTTATGCTATCTGTGGTAATACACTGGAAACAATAAGAACTCTTTGCCATAACTGTAGGCTACCATCACCCTTATTTTCCTTCCATACCCCATTACAATGTTCCACATGCAGTGTTACTTCAGGGAGGTGACAATCATCACAGAAATAGATATGTGTTCAATATTTCATCCATCTCTTCCAATTTTGTTTGTTTATTTTTGGCCATTGGTTGGAGGATACCCTCTCTTGACATCTTTGGGCTAAAGGATACATTTTATCCGAAACACTTGATACAATGGTCACTTATCTCAAATTTATGAGATGGCTGAGGGAATTTTCCTTGCCTTCAAAATAGCTGCAAATGGGTCCCCACATCTCCTTCAGTACCAAGAGAATCTACTTCTCTGGAATGCATTTCTGGAATGTTTTGAGAGTGAAGTGATGTCATATTGCATTTTGTTTCCATGGCATTCCAGGACACACGAGCAGTGAAAAGTCATGGAACGAGATCTGGGCTGTCTTTGTTCAAAGGTAAAGCAAGAGCAAAGAACCACAAACTACACCAACTTGAACCAAGAACAGCAACCCTCATCCCGTTATAACCTCTAGACTCCACTTTTTGTGGCATAGAAGCCCTCACCACTTGATCAAAGCCCGCAGCCCGCATTTGTTTTAAAGAAGGTTCAGTTATGCAAAAAGCTTCAAGAACTCGTAAAAATGGGAAAAAAATCTAACCCAATTCACAGGTGCCACAAAACTCTATACTACCTCTAAATACTTCTGTTCACTTTTGCAGTCCTTCTCAATATAGCAACAGGAAGAGATGACATCACTTCCTGTTATTTTGAGGTCACTTGCAAAGAAAAATGGAGGTATTGGGGCTTGCTGTGAGCTGAGGGACAGTCTTCAGGATGTCTGGTGAAAACACTGGACTTTGGGTCCCAAACAATTGATCTAAAATATATCCAGACTTTGCTGTAAATGTAAAACAGAGCACAATCCCCCCGCCCTCCACAACCATATAAGGAAAGTTACAACATAGTGCCAATCTTATCATCTGCAGTTTACTGCTCACCTGAGCTAAAGTACAAATTTCCTTTGCATGTCTCTTGCATTTTTATGACTTTCACATCCCTTTTACATGAACAGTTTATCATTTGTAATATGGAAAAGAAAGCTGGAAAGAAATGGTGGTAATCTAAAGAAAGCAGATATAATGTGGCAGTACAAACACACTTGAATTAATAGCAATCTAAATCCTTGTAAAGACAAAGCAGGTGAACTTACTCAATCTGAGAGGTTATGATGCAAGAACTTGATCCTTCTATCAGACCTTTGCAGTCTGAGATGTAGTACAACAACAAATTTTATCCTTGATAATATTCAGAATCCATGGCTTTGATCTTGCCAGTTAGGGATATGTACATCTCCAAGTCTGATTCTGGGAATTTCCCCTTGACTAGGCTCTACTTCTAGTCTATGCCATTCATGTTTTTTGATGGGCCAAAATCTATCTCTCTATACATGTGTGTGAGTTTGTAAAAAAGTGTGAAATTTAATGTACAATTTTCAAATTCTGCTCTCTCTTTGTGAGCATTCTCCCCACTAACAATGCAGAGTTTGTGTTTTGGTAAACATTTCAAAAGTGGGGGTTTTCTACACACACTTTTCAAATCTACATATTTTTGAGGCTACAGCTGCAGACAGCTGATTTTATGGCCATCTGCAGCCCAGGCTTGGTGGACCAGAGAAAATCCGCATCAAGAGTCCACAAAAGCAGATTCTTTGCACATCTAACCTATCGTCAACTGTAAAGAATTATGATTATAGTTAATGATTTGCAACCAATCTTGTTAAGAATGAGGGCTTTATTGCTTGATGAATAAGGAACTGTGCACTGTATACCATGCAAGCACATTATGTAGAATTCATTTTCTATTTTGAAACTTTTTACAGAGGCATGATTTAGTACTCAGTTTACACTGTTGTCCATCTCTCATATATTTAGTCCAATAACCCATCAGTTACAGCTTTTGGAAACTGTAATTTTTTAAAAAGATGATGATGATGGTGGTGATGGTGATGGTGATGGTGATGGTGATGGTGATGATGACAGCAGCAGCCAGAATTCTATGTCACCTACTTAGTTATGTACACATAGCAAAGTAAGGTCTCCTGGCCTGTCTCCCTCAAGCTTGATCCAACTGCTGTATCAGGTGAAAGAATCAGAGGTGAGACTCAATTACAAGTCCCCCTTGCAAACTTGCTGGCTGGCAAGAGGGTGCTAGAAATATCAACCTGCTGTGCTCCGAATGCCAGCTGAACAGGCCTCATCTAATCCAGTGATTGCCTCGTGACATAGTTTTGGGAAGGCATTTGTGATTGAGGCAACAGGAATATGTGAATAGGGCTCAGTTACAAATCTGTAACTTGGGTTAACATTTGTAGCTGCAATACTGAATTTCAGCCACTATAAATAAACAAAAAGTCTTGACAGTATGTTTTCCCTGTTCTCCCCCTCTAAGTGAACTGTGAATCATGAAGAAAATCATACAGAAGCAGGAATTCAAAATGTCATTTGCCTTACAACTATGACACTCTGATTTATGGAACGAATATTATGCATAATTGCTAGGGTTTAAAAATATTATTCTATAGCTGTCACTGTGAAGCTTCTACATGGTAACCAAGGCAACACAAGTTGAAAGTTGGATTGACAAAGTGATAGAAGATATTTCTTTGGCAGAAATGCCCTTACAAATGGATGTTTATCATTTGTTTTATTTTATTTACTTATTGAATATATACCCTGTTTTTTTCTTGGGTGGGATCCAAGATGTCTTGGAACAGGTGTGCATATTGAATATAACAAGGGAGAGATGGGACCCTGGGATTCAGACTATTTCTAATAACTCTTCACTAGTGCTTTCACTGAACACTTGGAGTGAGGAACTGGGCCACAAAATTAGCTCTGACCCTCCATGTTAACACTCCCATTGGCATCTACCCCTCATTTCCACATATTGGTAGAAGATCTGAATGGAGAGCCTATGTGTTCATATGTACCTACAAGTCACCCATCAACTTATGGTCAATCCATTAATTTTGTAGGGTTTTCTTAGCAAGGAATACTCAGAGGTGGTTAAGCAAGGAATACTCAGATGTGGTTTTGACAGTTACCTCTGAAATATAGCCTACAGCATCTGGTTTTCGTTGGCAGGCTCTGGTCCAAGCACTAACCAGAGCTGACCCTGCTTAGCTTCCAAAACAGATGAGATCTAGTGCCTCTAGGGACCTATGTGTGTATAATTCTGCTCCTCCTCCAAGTATTCAGTATGGCATATCTGAATGTTTAAAGCTTCCATTTCCAGTTAACAACAAACTGTGGTTTGATGCTCCTTCCAGCCTTAGCAAAAGGTAGTTTGTTCTAATATCAGTTTCTTAAGCCGTTATTTCAAAACCATCTGAAAGAAGCCATTCCTGCTACTTTGTCTGTATGTGTGATCGTGGCATCATGATACAAGACTATTCATGCTGTGCAAATCATAAGCTTTACTCAATTATTACATCTAAACAGAGAATCTCCAATTCTGTAGGGGGTATAAGGTTGCACCTTCCAAGTGATTCTTTTTCTTAGGAGTGCTCCAATCTATTCTTTCCCAGTTTGTAGAGGAGGCTGAAAGGTATCTCTACACATGTTCAGCTAAATATGTTTCAATGCTTCTACATGTCTGGAAATCCTGCCTTACCAGGGCTGCAGACCAGAAGAAGTTTTCATGTTTATACTGCTGAATGCATCTAGAGGCGTCTCAGAACTTCCTGTTCAACCTAGAGAGCTCTATATTGGAGAGCCACAATATGAGGGGGGCATTGGAGGGAAAGGAGGCATATCTCAAGATGCTAGAAGATGTCCTTTTAGTCAATAAAGACCATTTCCATCACTTTGAGAAATATTGCCCTTTCCTTTTATGGATTTCATTGGCTGCTCCTCAGTGCTTGTTCTTTTTACATTGGAGGGAAGCCCAACAGACAGCCTCACACTCCCTACATGACCTGAAATGTCATATTTAGACATAACATCTGAATATGACTATTATAGTGGATGCATCTCCACCACATCCCACACACCTAACCGCATGGCTGTGCTGGTTCATATAGCTGAAATCTCCAAGTCATCTTGGTCAGATCATGCTCGTACCAGGAAATGTATATTTACCTGAAGGACATAATGCTATACATCAACAAAGTTCTGAATACAGCATATGATTTTCCTTGTAAGCCGATGTCTAACCATTTTCAATATTCTTTTTTACTTGAAATTCACTCCAACTCAAGAACGTAGGACAATCCTTGGTTGTTTAATGCCTTTCTTTCCTGATCAAGATTTTCCAAATCATGAATAAAATATCTGAAAGGATTTCTTTTTAGACAAATGCAGCTATTTGTAATGTTGCAATGATTAATCCCATCTTGTTCCCACACATCTATCTTTTATGAATTATTATGCTCTAATTCATCTGTAGTAGCTTTTGAATTACTCCAGTCTTCTGTCAGAGAGCCCTCTGCTGACCCGAAATGTATCACATCAGATTAGATGTTTGTTGAATATGCTGTTTAAAACACGCAAATATAGTCTGCCCAGTTAGTTGTCTCCTCCGTATTGCCAAGAACTGAAGGGTTGCATAATACTTAAAACAAAACAAAACATGCCTTCTAAGAAGAGCTGAACCCAACACTTCTCATTACTTTTCATAAATGTTTTCCTCCACTGTGTACATGTTTTTGTTTGCTTGCTTGTGCTTAGCATATCTAGTTATATTGCTCTTGCTTACCCTCAGTGTCTTGATCGCATACGCAAATCCAAAGCTTCGAAAAGTTTCATTTCGGACTATAATTCCCATAATCCCCAGTGGTCATTTGTCTTAGTGCTTCTGGAAGAAGTAATACAAAAAATAAGTAATATTTCCAAACACTGGCCAAATCTAGCTAGCTATCGGGATTTGTAACATAATCCTCGTACTGTGTAATACTTGATTGGATGGGGTTACCTGTGGAACCAATCTAGGATACGGTCAGATATCCAAGGTGAAGAAAGGATGAATGCATTAGATGCTTTGGGATCAATTTATAGCCATTATTAGTTTCTACTTCAAAAGGTAAAGTGGAAAATTCTCAGTACAGCATAAGTCAGAGATGGACAACTGCCTGAGGCAGGGGAGGGAGACATTGGCCACTACAGAACTCTGGAAACTGGAGCCTTTCATTTTTCCTCCTCAACATTTGGGTTTCAAACATATTTCTTTCCACCCGTAAAGATGTTATTGACCATTTTGCTACATTATCAAGCTTTTTTTCCACCCCTTCACTTGTTCCAGGTGCAAATGGAGTTTCCCAAATGGGAAGTGACCAGATAGTTACTTTCCTCAAGGATCCAAATGCCCAAACCTTCAAAGATCCAAAATGCATCAAAATGGCCAATATCACCCCCAAAAGACTAAGACTATACTGTAGGCCCAGGCCTGGTGGGGCACGAGAGCAATAAGGAGAAATACAAATATACCAATGAATGACTGTGTGTGGCTCGTAGCATGCAGTCCACATTTTCCCCAACTCTTCCCTTTCCCACCACTATCTTAAATACAAATAACTGTACAACTAGTTCAATGGCCAAGAGATCTTTGTTAATTTTATCCTCATCAACAACTCTGTGAAGTAGTCTTCATTGCATAATTGGTCCAGGTCACCATTGAGGTTCATGGCTGAGTGAGGATTTGAACTTATAAGTCCCCACTCCTTTTCAGATACTCTACATTGGTGATTCTCAAACTTAGGTCCTCCAGATGTTTTGTGATTCAGCTCTCTGAAATCCCTGCCAGTATTCTGGTATTCAGAAGTGGAATCCCCAAGCATCTGTTACTGTAGTTTATAGTCCGAGCCCAGGGATTATTAAATATAATTTGATATCAAGAGATTGGCCATTCCAAACCATTCCTTTCCACTTGCTTGTGAGGTCCCCGGACAAGCACGCACACGGACATGGCCGAACTAGCTGAAAAATACAAGATAAATACAGGCAGGCCAGTAATTTGCCGGCATGCAGCTTCAGGAGACCTCCAGGCAAGTACAATTCGAAACTACATTAAGTATGCATCAAGCATACAAAAGATTCTTTGCCCTGAACCGCTGGCTTGACGAGATTAGCGCTTCCGAATAGCCAACTGTCAAGCACTCCCCATTTGCATACTGTCTGCGCTATTGACAACTTTGTCAAGATCCAATCATTCTAAGTACTGACCTTTCGGAGGCTTTGTCTCCAACCTGAAACCCATTGTTTTCCTCGGGAACGGACTACACTACAGGCACATTTCTCCCTATAAGAACCCCTGATTTTGAGCCCTTCTTTGGATCGCTCCTGGTTTCCATCCCGCCTTGCTGCCGCCCCATTTGCCGAGCCTTCCCCTCAGCTTCCACATGCTGAGAATCTCCGCTCCAACTGACTTTCTTCTGACTATCTGGGCTACAGGATCAGGTGTGGTATTTGCCCTGAAAAATCTCTCTCAAAATTGTCTTTTGAATCTCCTACCTTTATCTTCTTGTGTCTGTGTGAGTGAGTGCGTATGTGCGCCTTGACCGTCTTTTTAAAAAGAAGAAAACAATTATAATTTACTTCTGGTTGGTTTGTGACTCGGTCTGACCCTGTAAACATTGGGTTCAAGATCTTGCTAAGTTGCCCTGCCTCTTGCATTGCTGTAGCTTGTGCTCTGGCTAATTCCCATTCCCCATTTTTTGGAGCACATTGAGATGACCCCCAAGGGACCCCAGAAATCAGGGTAACACATCTGGAGGACCAAAGTTTGAGAACCATTGTTCTTCATGATACTGATTTGGGCATATGTAGAAAGCATTTTGGAACTTTACATAGATTACAGCCTAATGGTCTGCTCTTGGAAAGAAAAAAATCTTAATAACTCAACGACACATCAAAACTTTTATTCACCTTGAAACCACCGTATTTGCTGGCATACAAGATGCACCAGCATATAAGATGCATCCCATTTATATGCCAACAAATAGTACTTGCTGGCATATAAGATGCACTCCATTTTGAAACAGCATTTTTCAGGGAAAAAAGTGAATCTTATACACCAGCAAATAGGGTATCTTTTTGGATCCTAGCTATTATACATACAGAGAACATATTTCAGACCAGAATTCAGAGGAATCAGATTTAGAGTACTATGTCTATTTTGCATATGTGTTTAATGCTACGCTCCTGGGATAACCAAAAGTAAGACCATATATAAGAAAGCAGTGTCCTTTTCCATCTTGCTGCATTATGTGGGCTTGATGTATGTTTCTGCAGAGATATTACTCACCCTGCTCAAAATCAATGTTCTGAGCATTCCTCTGTCTGATTGATTTATCCAGGCTCACATCCTACATATGTGATTTAATAAACACTACAATTACTCCATTAACACACATACGAAGTGCTTGCAATGTGATGCAGGGGGAAAAAAGATATCAAGAGAACTGTAAATTGCTTTAGTTGTAAGATATGTTCTCCCCCTATATCTCTGTTATTTATTTACAAGGCAAAATTTAATTATTGGTACTACCCACACCTCCCCCACTAAAAACATTTGTCTTTTTAGTGACAAAACTACCCACAGTCCCAAATGAAAGGAAGTTAAAATGGGTTTAGAACTGCAAATAGATTTCAGCAAAGCAAGGATGGTCAACAGTGAAGGCACAATTGCGGGACCAATATCCTTCCATATGGACCACATCTGCCTGAAAATCTGCCACAGCAGAACCATTAAAAAAAAACAAAAAACTAGACATATTGATGACTGAATCTAGGGCTTGTCACTAAACTATGGGAGCTGGGCCTCTGTCAGTGTTTATTAACAATTAGTTAAGGAAATTCAGCAGAGAACTTATTCTCTTTGTTCCTTTGACTCCTGCCTGTGCATCTGGCTATTAGTGTTAACACTTCTGTGATCAAGCTGATTATATTTTTCTTTTCTCCTCATTTTTGAAGAAGGAAAGTTGCATGTAAAGCAGGATGGTTTGCAAATAAATTGTGTTATGTTTGTGGATTCATAGGTCCTTTTCGCACGGGCCTTTTCTCGCGCGACAGCCCCGTGAGCCTCGCGGGAGTGGGAGCGTCGCTCCGCACGACGCACTCCCACTTCCGCCGGGCTCACGGGGCTGAAGCGGCGCGAGCGTGGGTTTTTTGATTTTCGCTTCCAAGAGAAAATCACCCACGCTCGCGCAACGCTCCCGGCACCCGCGCGCACTTACCTCTTGTGCGGAGCGTCCGGGAGCCGGCCGGGTCGCACTTCCTTCCCTCCGCCCCTGCGGAAGGAAGGGACGGGCAGGACGCTCACGCGACGGACGCAACATGTCCTGCTTTGCACGCGTGGGGGGCAGACGGGAGGAGCGCCTTTCTCTCTCGCGCATGCGGGGGGGCGGACGGGAGGAGCGCCTTTCTCGCACGCGCGGGGGGGAATGGACGGGTGCGCGAGCCGCCGCTGCCTCCGGGAGGCTGTCGCTTCCCAGCTCGTTCCTTCGCCTGCGGAAGGAAGGAGGGGGAAGCGGCAGCCTCCCGGAGAAGGCTTCTTGCACGAGCCGCCCTCCCCCGCTCGCGCGAGAAGACTTAATGCGAAAAGGGCCATAGAGTCGATTGCTAAATCTGTTATAAGTGGATTCCTAAATCTGGTATAATGGAAAGCATACTTTGAAGAACCACTATTTTGAAAATGCTGATGAAAAGTTTCACTACTTTGACATCTGTGTCACTAACTGGGATGCAACGTTTGCTGCTTTGGATTTTTCTCCCCTGCCTTTTTAAAATGCCTGTTTAACTTTTCAGTTTTCTTCCAAGTGATATTAGCTCAGTTCTTCTGCTGAGTTTTCTTTCACCTCCTTGTTCTTCCTTTACAGAAGATGACAGTTCTTTTTCTCAGTACCTTCTGTGGTATTTTGCCCCCTTAGCTATCACTCTCAACAGTTTTAGATGTTGCCCTTGCTTGGATGTACCGTAGGTTTCAAGCTGATCTATGGCGCATTCTTTGTCTTTCTCTTCTGTGGGTGTGTCTTCCTCCAAACTTCTTTGAGGGCTTTTAAGAAAGTCTGCTGGGTTTGTCTTCTCTCCCTTCTCCAGAAAACTTCGGCTTTTGATATTGTCTCAGCTGCATCTGTTCAGGGAAACAATAGTTATTACTTTTCTGGCACTAGTTCATACAGTTATTTACCAAGCAGTATTTCATGGGATTTTCTTTATAATACCTGAAACAAAAAAAGTCTCTTTGGAGTTCTTCTTCTTTCCCTTGGAATGAGTCTGTCTCTCTTCCTGCCTATCAAAACATTAAAACCAAACAGTAAAGCAGCAGTGGGTACAACTGTCTAGCATACAATACTAACCCTCCAAAATGAGTTGTGAGCTAAATAAAAGGCCTCTGCCAAAAAAAAAAAAAAAGTATGGCCATTTCCACACTATACTGTTATAGTGCTATTATTGCACTTTTAACATCCTGTGGAATTCTGGGGTTTGTAGTTTACTGAAGCCAAAGAGTTCTTTAGCTGACAATTCTAAATGCCCTTCCCTAAACTACAAATCCCAGGATTCCACAGGATATTGAAAGTGGAATAATAGCATTAAAACAGTGTAATGCAGAAATGGTCTATATGTTTTCTCCTTTAAGTCTACATTGCATAACAGTAGGCACCAAATACATGAACTGAGGGGAAAATCCATATATGAGGCACAATCAGTAAGAGACCTTGATTTCTTTTCATTGCCAATTTAGTTTCAGTAAGCACTTACTAAAGGGTGTCCCCTAGATAATCAAACAAAATGATATGTTGATTATACAGCTGCAGTTCATCAAGAAAACCTAGTTCAAAGCTATATAAAACTTTATCTTTGTGCATATGGTGATCCCTCTGAGTTTCATAGGGTTTTTTTTTAAAAGGAAAGAAATATTCAGAGGTGATTTGCTATTACCTTCCTCTGAAATATAGCCCACATCAACTGCTTTTTCTTGGTCATCTCCCACCCAGGGTTGATCCAGCTTAGGTTCAAAGATCAGGTATGATCTGATGCTTTTGATGTATTAACATTTCTACAGACAGCTTTATAACTGTGTGTCATTTTACATGTTAATGTGTGCTACTTTGAATTTTGCCCAGAAATATGTAGGAAAATAGTGTAAATGTTTTAAAACTGGTGAGATGTGTTCCCTGTCACTCTTATCAGCCTGCAGCTTTGTTGTAATGTGTTGTCGCTTCGGCTGATGGGGTCTATCTTGGGGTTGGTTTGATCTTACTAAAATTGGGTCATGCCTACAAATTGTCTTTGGGAAAGAAAGCCTCAACATCCACCCCAGGAAGGCAAGGGGGAATGGGAAAGAAAGGGCAGGAAAAGAATTATAGGGGTGTGCTGTAGGGAAGCATGCCTTATCCTTCTGAATTGCTACTCCACTACATTTTGTTGGTTGATTGGTAGAAGACAGTTTTAACTAGTCAGACTACAATAAGGCTACAGATTAATGCATAGCTCTTTATACCTTTGTTTGAGTGTGTTACTGAAATAGGAAATTGAAAAGAAAATATTAATCCTACCTTTTTTTCCTAACATGCAGGGGTAGCTATTCATTATTAAATGGTAATCCTTCAGTACATCTGAGTAATTTGCAAATGTATTTAACTGCAATTGATTCATTAATGAAAAGGCAGAACATTAATCAATTACAAACTGTTTAATCAGGTGACCTGAAAGCTCTATGGTAGGTACTAAAAGAGTAATGGTTAAAAAAAAGAGTAAATACTTGAGAACAGTCACACTGAGTCTGTCTTTTAGGTTAACAGTGATCCTGGATTTTTCATCTGTTTTCCAAATGAAATCTTTATCTCATTCAGAGATTTTTGGAACCCAGACGTGAAAGCTATGCATATGAATATTTATTTTGATAATGTATCAAAGCATTCATTATTTTGTTCATATTACATTGTTTCCTCACCTGTAGTGAATAAGGGGTCCCTGCTCATTTCTGAGCCCCACACACAATGGACCCTGTGGCCTGAATCCTAATGTTAGTTCCAACAAAAGTAGGTCCATTTAATCAATTGGATTAAACTATATGTTGATTCACTGTTCAACAATTGGTCAATGGATCTCCATTAGCTGAAATTAACCAATAGGATCCAGGCCCGTATCATGTTGCTTGGGTATTAGAATTCATTTGATGAGCTCTGATTATTTTTATTTTTCTTTCCAGCTGACAGGAGAAGCAATTTTACAAATTGCCACCAGTCCTGTTTTGCCTTTTAATGCCCTGGATATTGCATTAGAAGTTCAAAAGAGCCTTCAAGGTAATTTTGGCCATGATTCAAGGAACCTTGATAAATGTATTATTTTTAACAGCTTTAGGGTGGGGAGCCATTGCTTCTCTTAACTGAAAGCAAGCAATGACCAGTATTTGATGGTATCATTCCATGAGTCCAAATGGTTTTATGCTCACAGAAACTTAGGCCACTTCCACACCACACTGTTATAATGCTATTACTCCACTTTCAACATCCTGTGGAATTCTGGGGTTTGTAGTTTACCGACGTCAAGAACTCTCTTGCTGAGAATTCTAAATGCCCCTCAGTAGTACAGAAATGGCTTTCGTTCTTCACTATGTACAGGGAGGAGGATATCCAGTTGCACAGTTGACAGGTTGCACAACCACTCAGGCAGTTTGCTATGGAACTGATTCAGTAACCAGTTCTGCAAATGGCTGCATAACCAGTTAAGAAACCAATTTCACAATGAATGGCACATGTAGCAGCGTGCCCAGGGACCTGAATAACAGAAGTGCCACCACTTGATCAATTGGAAAACTCAACAGAATTACAATCACAACTGTTTTTTTCTTAGCTAATTTGGGCATTAAGATATTAGACAAGAGCCTAGTTCAAGAGATGTAGTGCACACCTGTAACTACAATATGCCTCCTGTTCACCCCCACCCCAACTTTTTTCTCTGTTGCAACTCCCACCCTAACACCTTAACATAGCTGTTTCCTAGCTGGTGGGGGGTGGGGGAGGTGGCATGGCGACATCCAGCCATTATCTTATCGTGAGATGTACTACTATGATGTGATTTTCAAGGACCTCCACACCACCCTCAGGAGGTCCCAGTAGTACAGATGGATGCTTTGCTACCACTCTTTCCATTCTATGTCAGCCGGGAAATGGGGAGGATGCATTAAAAATGTAACTTGGAGTGTGTGTGGATTTTGTTTGTTGCATGGTCAATACAGAATTCCAACCTCCACAATGACCAAAAAGTGAATTAAAACTGGCAAGACGCCAGCCAACATGTGCTCATTTTATTGGTCCAGATGTTGTTCTAGATATGAAATATGTCTGTGTCTGGTAAATTGAGTGTCATTTTTCACTTACTTAATAGAAGCATAAATAACTTCTTTATCCGAGTCACATAGAAAAACAATAATTAATATGGAAATCTTAGTAAACAACAGATACCATTTGAAAGCTAAAGTGCAAGAGATCTTTTTCTTCTCTGCAGTGCATCCCCAATTGAGGGGACAGGAGAGAGGAAGGGGGCATTGAATCTTCTGGGTTCTTGTAGGCTGTATAATTTTCCCAGTTTGATAACTGGTCATCTTGCTTGTTTATTGCTGCAGTTCACGTTGGCAGCACATCACTCCAACTCACCTCTCTTCCTGCAGCCTCTAGGAAGAAGGATAATTTAATGCCGAATAATTTGCTCAAGTTGATTTATCATCCAGTTCTTGAAAGCTCTGTGTTAGAAATGAATGACCTTGGTCTGCGTATTTGGATGAGAAGGAGAGGAAGAAACCATTATGCCACAGGAAAAGCAAATATAGAGGCTCAGGCCCTGGGAAATACTACAATTCCCTGGCTCATTGTTACAGTTGCATCCAGAGATATGGGACTCTTGGAAATAAGACTCTGAATTGAGATTAAACTGAATGGATTCAAACCAGAATCCTATTAGAATCTGACATAGCATAATCCTACCCCCTCCCCCTTCCCCAAATTTCAGAGGGAACCAAGGCAGGTGGTATACAGAGCTATGCCTTTGGGTCTTTCTGGGAGCATCATGGGCTATGTTCCTGGGTCATGCTTGCATAAGGAGATCTTGGTGGCCTCCTTATTCAAGCTGATAAAAACTCCCCCTTTTTTGTGCAACAGTCTGATTACAACAGTGTGTAATCATTCTCCAACAGGATTTCAGCATTAAAGATTTATTCTATAGCTCCTGGCTTACACAAAGCCCCAGGCAGACTCAGCTCTTTGCTTCCTTCATGATTCTCTCTTCCAAAAGAAAAGAAAAAACCCTTTGTAGGCTCAACACCTGAATATATACTGAACTGCCTGCTCCAATATGCAGCTGCTAGTTTAAATAAGATCTGCATCAGAGGTCATCTGGCTGCCCTTCTGTCATCAGAGCTGGGTTGGTGGGGCAAAAGGACACAGAGCTTCTTATGAAGGGATAGAGGGCATGCTGATCAAATTTTCAGATGACACCAAATCAGAAGGGGTTGCTAATACACTAGAGGACAGGGTCAAAATTCAAAATGACCTTGACAGATTAGAAAGCTGGGCCAAAGCTAACAAAATGAATTTCAACAGAAAGAAATGTAAGGCCGTACACTTAGGCAGAAAAGATGAAATGCATAAATATAGGATGGGGGACACATGGCTGGACAATAGTATGTGTGAAAGAGATCTAGGAGTCTTGGTAGATCAGAAGCTGAACATGAGTCAGCAGTGTGATGTGGCAATCAAGAAAGCCAATGCAATACTTGGTTGCATCAATAGAAGTATGGTGTCTAGATCGAGGGAGGTAATGGTATCACGCTATTCTGCTTTGGTTAGACTTCATTTGGAATACTGGTGTCCAATTCTGGGCACCTCAATTCAAAATGGATATCAACAAGCTGGAGCATGTCCAGAGAAAAATAACCAAAGTAGTGAAGGGTCTGGAACCATTCCCTATGAGGAGCACCTTAGGGAACTGGGTATGTTTAGTGTGCAGAAGAGAAGGTTAAGAAAGGACATGATAGCCATGTTTAAATATTTGAAGGGATGTCATGTTGAGGAGGGACAGGGCTTGTTTTCTGCTGCTCCAGAGACTAAGACAAGGAGCAATGGATTCAAGCTGCAGGAAAGTAGATTCTACCTGAACCTCAGGAAGAACTTCCTGATGGTCAGAGCTGTCCAGCAGTGGAATATTTTGCCTCAGAGTGTGGTGGAGTCTCCTTCTTTGGAGGTTTTTAAGCAGAGACTGGATGACCATCTGTTGGGAGTGCTTTGATGGGTGTTGCTGCATAGCAAGGGGTTGGACTTGATGGCCCCTGTGGTCTCTTCCAACTCTATGATTCTATGATTCTAGTTCTGATGCTTGAGTTGTGAACTCCACAGGGGCAGATTGGCACAATTTCTGGTTTTGAACACTAGATGTACTGACTTTTAGTCCTGATTGCTTTTAATCATTTTAGTGGAACTGGTGCTGCTTCTGCTCTTATTGACATATTTTAATTGAACTTAAATGTTCAATTTTAAATATTTAAAATTGCTAATTGTTGGTCTATGAAACCTTTATTTTATATTGCTTTTTTAGCTACTTTGTAAGCTTTGGTTAAAAGATGAAATTCAAAAGAAATCTTTTAAATCAATGAAATGTAATGTAGCCATTTCATTTGACGTATGCCCCAGAAAAATTGGGAAGTACAGAAGATGAGAAAATGATGATTTCTGATCCAATATCATAAATGGGTCCAAAATCTCAAATACTTCTGTGGCTCAAGCATTATTTTAGTGGGCCTAGCAAAACAAGTAACACAGGGACTCTTCCTTATATAGTCTCATCTCCTGAATTCAGATTGTCTTGTTAGACCACATGACAGCTATTCTATCTTGCCTCCCTTTTGCTTTATTCTCTAACATTATATCCAGCCTGAAGAGAATTCCTACAAAACATGATGACTGTTTTGTAATTTTGGGGTTTGGCAGCAGAACTGACTCACACTGTTCCTAGAATCAATACCATTAATTAATCAATACCCTTTCCCCTGCCTATGCACAAGGAACTATGAGATTGATTGTTTATGAGCATGTCATATAGAGAAGCATGGAACAAGAAACTTGTCCTTAAATACACTGAAGTATTTTGCCTCTAGTTTTTATGTCCATGTACTGTGTGGAGCAGGCAAGATTAGAGAAGTATAGCCAGACATGAAATGATTGCATCTGCAGTGGAACTTGTTGGAAAATTCTAGCATTTTCTCCCCCTACTTTGTTCTAGGACAAATGGGGCTTAGGTAGCGCGCATATATATATATATATATATATATATATATATATATATATGCCTTCTGGCCTCTCATCTAAAGTTAACTGTTGCTCTGTGTTATTTAAAATGTTTGGCTATGGTATCCAGACCATGTGACCCAGTATACACCCTGGAGTCAGTCACTGACATTCCATAAAAGACTATGCCTCTCTCTCTCTTTTCCACTCCCTTTATAATCTTGTCTCTAGCAGTTTTTCTCTCTGTTATGCTAGACTTTCCATCAAGAAGTTGGTGAGTTAAGAAGGAAGCAACTATTTTCCCTAATCCTTTTGTTTGTTAATTAGGATCTAATGTCTCCAGTGCATATATAATTGTAAAGTTTATCAATAAATCTTCTAAGTTTGGAACCTGAAACTGCCTGTCTGGTTTTGCTTTCCAAGTCAGTCTCAGTTTAGGGAAGCCACACAGAGATTGGGACATGCTTTTTCTGCAACTCTGCTAAAAGAAGGCTATTTCTTAACTTTAGCTTTCATAGAATTTCCCCAAAGGGCTAACACTCTGGGAAACTGTAACTCCCAACAGAACTTCTGGAGAACCCAAGCAGATCTTAAAGGTGCTATCCTGCTCACTCCACACAAGGCATGAAGTGGTGGTGTGAGATGGAGTCTTCAGAGACTGTACATTAAATCTGGGGTGGGGGGTATATGGCTCAGCATAGCATAGGCCCACTCTGAGCCATGCTGAACTGAAGACATGTTGCTATGCATTGACAGAGGAAAATAGGTTTCCATGAATAACTTGTAGAATTATTTATAGTTAACCTCAATTTTCTGTTTCTGGTGTTAGATTTTAGCTCCTCCTGAATAGTTGAGCCTCACCCCAAGCTTGACTTGCAGATATATGCCCCAAGTAGTGTAGATAGACTCAATAATTGGATGAGCTCTTCTGACAACTTCACAAACCTCAGATTTAGGGGATCACCCCCAAAGTAGATTATATAATGAAACTGATCTTAAGGACCTGGGAGCCATCAGAGGTATAGATTTCATTAAATGAAATTGCTAAGTTAACGAGACTGAGAGAGAGAGCTTATTTTTCTGGTATTAGTGCCATGAAAAAAATTCCACTTTCCTTGAAATGAAGTGACTGAAACGAATGAATTAACCAAAGCTAAGGTAAATGCCAGATTAAATCAACAAGGCCTGTTATATGCTAAAAAATAAAGGCCAGTGGCAGGTATTTTATGATTAGCTGAGGGAAAAAGCAATGAGACATGCCTTTTAATGACAACCTTCTCCTGCATAAAATGTTGTGCTTATATCTCAAATCAAGGATAGAGTTTGCATGCACACAGAGAAACCCACAGAAACACAGAGGTTGAGACCCCACATCAAAGTTGTGTAGTGTAAATCAAAACATAGTTAAGAGGTGGTTGCACTATACCAGCCTTCTGCTGAACACTAACATTTTGCAACCAATGTATGTCTGCCTTGCTTATTGCCCCATTATCAAGTGGTTGTTAACTGCTTTCAAGTTGACTTCAACTTATGGCCGCCCTATGGATGAGAGACTGCCAAGTCATCCTATCATCAACTGCCCTACTTAGGTCTTGCAGATTCAGGGATGTCTTCCTTGATTGAGTCTATCCATCTGTAATGTGGTCTTCCTCTTTTTTCTATGGCCTTCTACCTTATGAAGCATTATTAAATCATGTCTTCTCATGATATAGCCAAAGTATGACAGCCTCAGTTTAGACATCTTGGCTTCTAGGTTCAGGTTTGATTTGCTCTAGGACCCATTCATTTGTCCTTTTAGCAGTCCAGGATATCTATGGAATTCTTCTCCCACACCACAGTTTGAATGAGTTGATTTTCTTCCTAGCAGTTTTCTTCACTGTCCAGCTTTCACAATCATACATAGAAACAGGAAATACAATAACATGGGCAATCCTAACTTTAGTATTCAATTATATCTTGACACTAGGGGATCTTGTCTAGTTCCATAGCTGCCCTTCCAAGTACTAGTCTTCCTCTGATTTCTTGACTGCAGTCTCCATTCTGATTAATGACTGAGCGAAGGTATGGAAAATCTTGAACTGTTTCAATGTCATTATGAACTAGGGGATGCACAAAGGCTCTCTTTGCAGCCCCAGTAGATCCAGTGCAACATTAAAATAGATCAGCTCCATCTAGTAATATACAACTGCCTGTGAAACGATTATGCTTGTGAAACTCTGCTTAAACAACTGTAATCACAATGGCCAAGAAATTTACAATCCCATGTATAAGGGAACTGATTGATTCATTCTCGGTCATACTTTTTCTGTTATTAAACTTATTGAGTTCACAACCACTGTGCTATAACCTGATTTTCACCTGTATTTTATCATATATTAATAGGTGGCAAATGGCTAATAAAACCCTTGCCCTTTGAGTGAACACTGCGGAAGACTATCTTCATCAGTGCTTATATACCTATAGGCCAAATTGCCACCTCCATTGAATTCTAGGTTAGCTAAACAGAAATGTCTTTCTTTCATGGCTGTACTTTTGAAATTAAAGGTTTGGATATTAGTGTTGGCAGACTATCAGAATACCAGAGTGTTGGTACAGGCATTTAGAAGTCATGATACATGCATTGCTTGTTGAGTCGTGTCTTTAAAAGAAGCTAGTGAGCTTAGGGCTATGTTTACCTCAGGAAACGAGAGTGTAGTTTTAAAAGGACTAACAGTTGCATTAGTCTCATACATTGGAGTTAGCTGACTTGAAGTGACAGGAAGAAGTGTGATTTATCCCTTGAATAAACACATTAGCTGAAAAAAAATTGGTGGGGCATGCCATTTGGAAGTGCTCCCTAGTATCACCTTAAACATCTGACACCTTTCTGGAGGAAGAAAAAGAAGAGAAAATTACAAATGTTATTTCACTCAAGGGGAAAACAGTAACACTTTTATTATTTGACATTTCTGGTTCCTTATACAATCCACTCCAGCTCAAATCAGAATGAATAATCTCATCTGCTTATTTTAAATTGTTAAGTAAATACAATTGGAAGGGTTTTTTTCTTCAAAGAAGAAGAGAAAGGGGGAGCTTGAAAGATGCATGAAGGCTGATTGCTGAATGATACGGTGGATCTTTCATTGCAAAAGCCACACGCAAACGGATTTTATTCAAAGTCTTGTTATGCTGGGTGGATATTTATTCTGCAGACTTGGACTGAATGGAGTACCATTTCACTGCGTAACCAATTGCTCTTTTAATGGGTGCCAGCGGATTTTTAATTGTAAATTATGCCTCTGCCCCCAAGCATCTATGTTCTCAAGCTGACTTGTTTGCTAGAATGTAGCATGGATAAAATGCTTTACCTCCAACTAAACTGTAGGAGGGGAAAAGATCACTATCCTGTGGAAGCTAAGCTATTAAGAGTTAACACACAACTCTGTCTCCTTAAATCACCATATAGATTTGGCATCTTCAAGCAGGGTGCCAGATAGATGGGAAAGTGTAATTATGGGAAGGCAAATTCCATGTAGAACAGACAAAGGCAGGGCACATACACACTATGCAATTATACTAATTTGATATCACTTTAACTGCCATCGCTCCATCCTATTAAATCCTTGGAATTTGTAGAGCAATTGCTGTAGTCTAGAGGAGGGTACTGGAGAAGTCATGAAACTACTACTTTCAGGATTCTGCAAGATGAAGCTATGTCAAATGATTGCAATCACCCAGTCTAATTTTCATAAAGGTCTGAGAAAGGTGGTTTTTGTTTTTTTCAAAAGCATGCAGTATGGACATAGAATGTGCAGTTGGACCCAGCATTGTTAAAAAAAAAAAAGGATGAATGTGCAGCTGGAAAAATGGGACAATTTCTGACACATATTTAAAACAGGTTGTTGGGACAGAAATATACAGTGACATGAATATGTAGAATCTCCTGCAGGAGTCTGAAAAGCATTCACTGATTATTATGAATGCAAGGGGAAAAACACAATGCTCAAGAGGCCGCAACTTTGCCTGTACCTGTTTGGGGAAGCAGTAAGACTAGATAGATGATTTTCTTACTGAACGATGGCAGATTCATACATGAATTATCACTGTATATCCTATGGAGAAACTGCCACTGATATGGGAGTAAACAAAATGGAAAACATGCTTTATCTTCATCTCCCAAAAGGTAGGGTGTCTGAGGGTGGATTTGTGCAGCTGCATAATCTGCTTCAGAGAAGTTCCCATTCTGAAAAGGTATAAAAGAGCTTTATATGCACAGTGTAGTGACACACAGTCTGTACATGGCTCTCTCACCTGAATATTTCACATCATGAAAAAGGATGCACAATTTTAGGTGTCCTTTCAGTTGGACTGAATAAGGAATGGTGGATATCAGTGCACCTAGAATAATAATAATAGCAACAGCAACAACAAAAACAGGGGATGATCATTTCACTGGAAAAGTATCATCCAGCTGTTACAGATCAAGAACCTGCTATTCAATGATTTGCTGTCTGTGTAAGAGGAAAGATATATGTCGTATCCATTTCCATTTCCATGTTGGAATATATTTCATGGATAACATAAATCCATATCCCACCTGTAGACTGACATTATACAATCCAGACTCAAACTGATTGCTTCAGCTATTGTTTGAGAGAATCTCCAGGCTTAAGTGGTTAAGTCCAAAATAAACTAAGACCATTTCCACACTACACTGTTTATAGTGCTATTATTCCACTTTCACTTTGTGGTGTTATGGGATTTGTAATTTACTGAGGCCAAAGAGCTCTCTGGCTGAGAATTCTAAATGCCCCTTGCTGACTGCAAACCCCAGGAGTCCATAGGTTGTTGAAAGTGGAATAATAGCACTATAACAGTGCAGTGTGGAAATGACCAAAATGTGGGAGATGTGTGTTCATTTCTTTCAATATCTGTTGAAAGCAGTTATGATGGAGGAACATGCTGAGTTGGAACCATAATTCTGTAGGAGAGCTTTTTTGAGTTTTAGGGTGGTAAACACCTCTCTCACATACCTGGAAAACCATTTAATCACATGGATGTTCATATTTGTCTGACCTGTCGAATGCCATTATTCTCCTGTAGTTTCAGAAGAGTTTTTTCCCCCTACTTTTCATCACTATTTTCTCCTGCTTCTCTTTCCTAGTTCAATGATATTTCCATCTCATTAGGCATCATATAGTAAACAAAATGACATCACAACTGCATGTAAACAATTGGATGTGATGATATATTGACATTACAGATGGGAAGCAAAACCAGGATGCATGATGGGATATTTTCATAAGCAGAGCCAAAAAATAACTGAAAAGATAAAACATGTTTCAGCATTACTGAAAATGTCAGGGTAAACCAACACCTAGTTTTGGCTTAATTGTAATCCTTAGATGGCAGTATTATATATTTCTGTTCTACGTACGATGGTTAGAAAACTGCAGTGGAATCAGTTCAAACGTTTTGCAAAAGTACACTCAGTAAACAAAACGTCTTCCTTGTCTTTTCTTCCCTTTGTTTTTTTGTTTTGTTTTCCTCTGCTTAAAAAAAAAAAAAAAAATCCCAGGAATTATGCAGCATGAAACTGATTCAAAAAGACACAAACGCTATTAGAAACATTCTGTATCAAATTCTTATTATACCTCATCCATTCAGAGCAGCAGGAGGTAGTGTTTGTATATTTAGGTCAATGTATACATTTCTTTCCCATTTAGTTTATGCCAACATGTTCTAATAGACTGCTGATGCTTATTGGTACAAAGCAGACAGTCCTAGAAAAGGTGGAGATTATTAAAGAAAATGCAGCATAAAGATTAGACTTTGAAGGCATTGTTTTTAGATAACAGCATTTTTGCTAATAAACTTCACTGTCCCAAAAAAAAAAAAAAAAAAGTCCTTATTGCAGCTATAACTTTAGAGTGATAGACAGCATATCCTGAACATAGATATTTAAAATAAATGCCATTACATTCAATATAATTGCAGCCAAATACAGTCACACATACTTTAGCTGGGATGGATAAATCTGTATTCTACTTTATGTAAAGTTTGTTGTTTTATCATCCAATTTTATTTCTGTTGTTGTTTTGTGCCTTCAGGTCATTTCTGACTTATCCCTAGGGTGAACCAGTTTGCAGTTTTTAAACAAACTGCATGAATATTTGTATACAAATTCACATAAATTTTTTGTATGCAATTTTCCCTACTGTTTCCCTGATTATTTTTCATATCCCTTCATCTTAATATGTCTTTTTAAAATCTATTTCCCCTAATGTATGTATGTGTCTGTGTATCTTTTTTTATCTAAGAAGTATACCTCAACATTCATAAAAGTATGAATACCAAAAGATAATTGTTTTCCACTTTATATGTTAGTTTGGAAACAACAAATACCAAGTTAAGATTTCTCTGGTTGGAGAAAAGGTCCATATTAATTAAATTTTATTGAAGACTCTAGGAAGAAAAGTTGGACTTACCTAATATATGTCCGTATCTTTACGCACTTTAGTCAGCAATCATAAGCAGAGAACAAATGAAATTAAATGCAATGCAGGTTTCTTCTGAGCAGATGTGCACTGTCAATTACAATTTAAGGTTCAGTGGATTTATCTTCTTGAGATGTTTATTGGAAGAAGCTGAAATCCACCTGAGGACTCCCTTGGAACATGTATTGTGGTCTCTGGACAAAATGGCGGGATAGCAATCTCGCTGCCATTTTTCAAAATATGGAATGTCACTCCTTGTATATTCTTATGCAGGATGAAGGGATTTAATCTTGACTGAATTCTGGAGAATTTTGCAATTTGAGAAAAGCACCAAAAAGTTTCAAGAAATAATGAATGGATCTATTCATTCAAAATCATTATGAAAATGGTGATAGATTGTCTGTATCACCCCCTGACCCCACCATTGTCCAATATTATGTCTAAGAAGACATTAATAGGGAATTATATTTGGACAATAGATTTTGGTGGTTTACATTAGAAATGAAACATCTGTAACATGTGAAATGTCCTATATAAATGATTATAAAGAAACTGTTTTTTTACAATGAGAAAATAAATTAGGGATAAAATTGAATGAAATCATTGATAAAATGAAATCAATAGGGATAAAATTGAACGAAATCATTGACCATTGCCTCCAGATGTCTAAAATGATTTTGTCTTCTATATGATACTGAACATGCCCCACTGTAAATTTGTCTCCTGATGGAGTTGTACCACCATAAGAGGACAACATATTTGTTGGAAAGAAAGTTACTGGAAGAACACATGTACATATGCAGTGAAGCTGTTCCCACAGAATTTGTAAGATGGTCACACACACACACAATGAATTTGTCCCTAGATTTGGTTATTCTAACTCTAAACCCAACCCAGATGAGCCATTCTTAGTGAACAGTTTCTCTCTGCAGGTGAATCATAATCAGACTGTTTTGGAAGAGGCTAGGCTGCAGTTTAGGAAATTTCCGTTTAAAGTATCATATGGTCTCTGTGGCTCTATGGACCCTATGGCTCAGAACAGCTTATTTAGCTCAGTATAGCTTATTTAGCTTCAGATACTACTTCAGCTGCGACCCTTCTTGGACTATGACCATGTCCTTGTCATCCACTCCACAATTTCAACACCTAAGCATCTTCAGACAGGGGCAGCTAAAAACTTTCTCCCTCACATTCCTATTGAAACCTTACATTATTTTCAAGTGAAATTGAGGAGGGTGGTGATCGGAACAACTCAAGAGAGTCTTCTCAATGATGGCTTTTTGGTTGTGAAATCTTTACTCACTGAAAACCTATCTTCATAGTCTTTTTGGCTTCTAGTGAAGACTTTTTTTCACTTTTGAAGGTTCAGATTTCAAATTTTGGCAGTAACTTTGAAAACAAGGGTTTTGAAGTTGAATCTCAATCCTCTGCTTTCTTTTCCACTTTTCTGGATATATCTCTGCTATTATTCCAACCATGTAATGCAAATGAGAAGGAGAACATGATATATACTAGGTGGTACAGAAGTATTGTAAAAGTATTAGATCTCCACGAATGATTCATGTTAGCGAATCAACCAATTAGTGAACAGAAACATGTGTACATACCATGTCTTTCTCTTAACATTAGCAGGTAGCAGCCTAAATTTTGACCAGTTGCTGACAGTGGCCTATACTCTGAGGGAGAGTGCCCAGTTGTTCCAGTCAGATGAAATGCGTCCAGCTAATGACCCAAAGGAAAGAATGCCCACTCGCGTAAGGATGCTGAATGATGTACTACAGAGTCTTGAGAAAAACTTCATAATTCCATGGGTCCCTCCAGGATTCTACAGGTAAAAATTGACACTCCTCTTTTTAACCATTTTTTGGTTGATTTGTTTTTTATACCTGTCTTGCCAGTTTCAGCAATAATACATGATAGAAGTTCATGGTTTCTAAACAGTAATTACAGCAGCACTAAATTGAATTAAATCCTGGCCAAGAGAAGAGGTAATCTTAAAATGAGGCGCCTATGTAACATTGCAGTTGTGATGTGACATCAGTGCTAATCAGATATGCTACTAATAAAGCCATTCAACCCTGTATAACATTCTCTAAAATGTACAAACATTCTTCTTGGACCTAACTAGATTTTAATTTAACCCCTCCCAGTGTAATAGCCAGTTCCGTAATAGGGCATAACTTTATTTTACATTTCCTAGCTACTTTGAGCACTATTTGTGGACAGAAGCAAATTAGAAAATCATAAATTATAGGGATAATCTTTCTGTTCATGCGTAATCTCTGAGTTACAGTGCTGCTGAATGTAAAGAATCCATTTAGTTTTCATGGATAATTGACTTTGTTGAAAACAAGATTTATTGTCTTTCTTCTTTCGCTTTTTGTGGAATCATGGTGGGGGCAAATTTGAAGCGTGATGTTTGAATGTTTGAATGTTGAAGGGTTTCAACATTCTTCTAGTCCACCTGTGGTTGGAGGTCACTGTTTGTTCATTCAGCCTGGACAGCAATGATTCAGATCAATGTCATTTCACACTGCAGCGTCGTTACAATAGTATTCTTGGGTGGGGGGAAATAGCAGCCACAAATGGAGAGATGCATAATTGAGAGGTACAAATTATACTGTGTCATGAATATGTGCAGCTATTAGTGATTAGTTAAAAATATGGCTAGTAGCCATTGGTGAAAAATAGTGGTATCCAACCTGAGTAGCTGGGAGGACCACCAATGTGTCTGTCCTCCCACCTCACAGTCTTTGAAGGTGAGAGTTGGAGGCCTACTCATAATGATACCCACCTTTGAGATCCTCCCCAGGAAAATGAATTCACAGGTTTAAAATGCCCTGTAACAGATTATTATTAACAAAAGCTACTCAGAAGGGATAAAAGTGAGAGTTGGTATTATGCATGTAGTGTTGACTTTGAATCCACAGTCAGGGATCCACTTAAAGGAGCTCTCCAAGGTCCTGAACCTATATTGAAGATAGCATTCAGCACCTTGGAAAGCTCCAGTAAAGGACCAGATCTCAGTGTAGCTTCTGCACCCCAATATATCTTTTCTGTTCTTCAGCCAAGAAACTGGTGTAAGCCATTGCCCCAAAAATAATGCATACTTCCTCGTTCAGCATCTTTCTTCAAGTTATTTTTGATCGCCAGACAATTGCTTGGAGTATTTTGGTTGTAAAAGTATGGTAGCGAGGGGAGAGGGACAAAAAAAATATATTCTTGTATCAATATTGGCTGAGATGGTAAAGGATGTATGAGAAACAACAATGAAGCTTTATTTTATTCCACTTCTTCTGCATACATTTTAACAGCCAGCTCTACAATCCTATTTGCTCAAAATGTATGTTCTGTTGAGTCTAATGAAAGTTGACAGTGCATTTTGTATATTTCAGATTGGGGTTTACATTTAAGGGGGGGGAACAATTTTGGTAAAGCAAACACAAAAAGAGGGTGTGCGTTTTGGGGGCAGATTCGCTCCCACAGTGGAGACCTTGTTTTGCACTGTGTTTCAGCCTGAAGTGGAGATTTATGAGTGAGTTATAAACCTCTGAAATAGTGGTTTATAATGGAAACGCTGGCAGAGCTTTAAGTATAGCAGCACAAACAGTGCTGCAATAAATACTGAACTTCATCTGTAAACAGAAATTTAGGATGCAGTTTGCAGCCTTGACCTTCAGGCTCCAACTGTGTTTAGATCATTAAGATTCCATAAATACTATAATTTACTGCCTTCTGAAGGGAGAATATGTGCCTATAATAAAGCACATATTCTTCGTAGAGGAAAAATGATTGTTTCCTGTATATTCATTGGGACTTATGTTCTCTGGTTTAGTCACAGTGTTTGACAAAGGTGAAAGCATCACTGTTCAACCACCATTGGGCAAGTTAGCCATCATAATCTCTGTCTAGCAGCTGGAGCCTGAAGTTTTAATTCTTACAACAGACACAAGTAAGAGAGGGGTCAGGGAGGGGGAAGGAAGGGGAAAAAGAGACAATTGGTGCTGGCACTGGATTCACCGTGGGATGGTTTTCCTATGTTGGTCATCTTTCTACTGCTGATTTAAAGATAATCAGTTTTGGACGTAGGAATCTTATGGATGGCTGATTCCCGCATTACTCCAATAATATATGGAATATTTATGTGGACCAGGTAAATGACATGGCTAGATCCACACAACTCTATGACTGGAATGTTGTTGGTGTCTTGTGCATGTGCAAGTTCTCGAATGGATGCAGTTGGATATTTTTGTCTGATGTGGAATGTCCACATTCAGATCAAGGTTTCAGAAGTAGAATCATAGATGCAGTACCCTTATGCACACAGATCAGCATTCACTGTTCTTACAGTTATGCAAAGTTGCCATTAAATACAAGGGTCACATAGTACAAGCAGTGCTTATCTCTGCATGCAAATATTTATGCTCTGTCACTACATGCATTTATAGAAATATGGCTTGCCTATGATGCTAAATCTCAACAATAGTACCTAGTTGCTGCGTCTGGCTTCTGTATCAATGGAAAGGTGAATTGCTCTGCAGTCTAGTATAAACTTTAAAGGAACTATCCAAGGTGCCAAATACCATGCTCCAAAGTTCATCACCTTGGATACCTCCCTTAAAATTTTTGCCTAAAAGTAGAATGAATTCACTACCTGATTTGATTTGAAAACCATCTTCTGGGCACCTCATTTTAAGAAAGCTATAGACAAGTTGGAGAGAGTTCAGAGCAGGGCAACAAAGATGATAAGAAGTGGAGAATAAAACATATAAGCAGAGGTTGAAGGAAGTGGACATGTTTGTCTTGGTGAAGAGAAGATTGAGGGGTGACATGACTGCATTCTTTAAATACCTCAAGAGCTGCCACAAAGAAGATAATAGAGGCTTGTTCTCTGCCTAGGTAGAACTATGCCAATTGTTTTAAGTTAGGATGGCAGACTTCAATTGAATATTAGAAGGAACTTCTTGACAGTGGGGGAAGTTTAGCAATTGAACCAATTGGCTAGAGATGTGGTAGGGATCTCCTTCTTTGGATGTCTTCAAAAAGAGGATGGACAGCTACCTGGTGGAAGTGCTTTAGCTGGAGATCCTGTACTGAGCAAGGGGTTGGACCTGATGGGCCAAAGAGCCCCTTCCAAACCTGTGATTCTCTGATTCTATGGAATTTTGTCTAATAGCACATGTTCTTTATAAGAATAAGTGACGATTCTACCCCAAATGTAGGTATTACGTGCTTCCCATTCAACAGTGTACAAACTCGCAGAGCCTTCGTTTGTTATAAAATATTCCATCAGATTTGCTGACATTTGAGCCGGAAACTGTTATCATTGAGAATTGAAATATTAAATTCCCAGAGACTAAAGGGTCTAGGACAATTAGAAAAGTATAATTCTAAACAAACTAGAGTATGATATGATATTATCAAGGAATCAGTTTTGCACATGTTTATATTTCTAACTAAAGATGCAAAAATTAAAAAATAATCTAATCTGAGTGTGTACTGGAGAGATAAAACCTGCAACCTGTCTCCTGGTATACAGTTCTCAATACATCAGTTAAACCATATTCATTCATATATGCCTGTAAAATAGCTCCCTCAACATAAATTTTGTCCTTGGTGAAAGTGTATTTCTGTCTAACAAAGGATCTAAAATTTCATTAAAATCACCAACAACAATCAAATAATTGTGTTCTAAGTCAACAAGGTTACTAAAACAACTATGAAACATCTCTGGTGCATCACTATCAGGCCTCGTAAACATTAATCAAAACAATTATTTTTTTTAGAAAAAATCTTACAAGTAAAGTCAAAAGGCTGTCCATTTAGATCTATTACTGCCCTCTGTACTGAAATTGGGAGACATTTGTGGATTAGGAATGTCACACCTTTATGCTGTATCTAGAAACATTTGTAACATAGTCCTCACCAACCCAATTTCAGTGAAGAATAGGAAGAAATTGATACAGAAAACACCTTAAATGATTTTTAAAAAAAATTAAAAAGAAGTGCCCAAAATTCCCTCCCCCTAAAACTTTTAAATAAATTAAAAAAAAATAAGCAAAATAAAAAAAATGTGAAAACAGTAAAAAAGAGGGAAGAGAGAAAGAAAGAAAGAAAAAGAAAAATTTTAAGAAGAGAAAAAGAAACCTCATGGACTTCTAGTTTGGCTGACTTTTATAGAAATTTACGACATTAGTTATTTTTCCTCTTTCCATGTTTTCATTTTCCTGCTTTTACTATACTGGAAAATCATTGTGTATAATAGTGTATAATAGAGATCCCTTCTGAATATAAATAAAAATTCCTTTTTAAAAAATTAAATTAAAAAATTAAACATATAACTGTTGGAGAAAAAGGTCATATGTTAATGGTGGAAAGATAACAGAGAAAGGGAAAACCCAAGGTAAAAATTTTCATGCTAAGTTTTTCCAGGCTTTTTTTGGGTTTGGTTTTTGTGTTTAAAAAATTTGGGGGCCTTTTTTTTTGTTGGTTTCATTTTCTAGTGAAGAATTTTCCCCCTTTCAGTTTTCCCTTATTGGCATGCAAAAATTCTTTTTTGGGGTTTTTTTGTTCTTCCCCCCT
Source organism: Ctenosaura bakeri (assembly GCA_948474755.1). NCBI lineage: Eukaryota > Metazoa > Chordata > Lepidosauria > Squamata > Iguanidae > Ctenosaura > Ctenosaura bakeri. Next base: position 153,794 of record CAOLHI010002647.1, on the reverse strand, counting down.
TTTCAACCCGGGGGGAAATTCCAAGTCCTGTTTATTAAGGGCATTTCTTTAATTCAACATTGTCACTGGCATATTTGTAAATGAGAGCTTCCAAGAATTTTTGGCCATGTTTTGGAACTGTTTCTGTCTAGGATACAAAGTGCTTATTTGCCCAAAGTTGACACCATGTTTTTGCCGGGAAAGACAATATGACCTGGCATACTTTAAAAGAAAGCTCAGATTGTGAATCGAGAAAAGAAAAGCGCATCAGCAAAACAAAGAACCAGCTGTCATCCCAGTCTGAAATATTTACACATATTTTCCTTCCTGTGATATCATAATGGTGTTCCTGCAGTTCCAGCATTGAAGCCTCTGCTGTAATGACTAGATTCCAAGAAGCTGGCACTGAAGTCAGCATACCATTTTAGGCTCAGATTGACTCCAAGTGGAAACTTCAGCCACATTGAGAAGGCCCTTTTCTTACCAACAATGATGCCAATCTTAGTTTTCATGGAGCATCAAAGAAGTTCAGAAGTGTAGTTAGTGCTTAGCTGTATGTGAGGATTCCAAAATCATGGAATCAGAAGAAGATGATAAAGTCTTTATGCTAACTCTTGGTATACTTCCAGGACACCCACAATTGAAATTGGTGCTGTACCTGTTGCAATACAACTTCTCATGAAGAAAATGTCTTTGTTCTTACAATGATAGTGAAGGAAGAAAGGACTAAAAGATATATTGTATCTGACCGAAAGGCCAAGGAATCTCCTTCACCTTCACCTGAGAACTGCTAGTTCCCTAGATTCCTGGTATGTTTTGTTAGCTAATGGTTCCTTAGCTAATGGTATACTTGTTCATTCTATTATCATAGCAATTGACTATTTCTGAACTATACTGGATTTATTTTCTTTTTAAATGAGCTTAATCCTAACTTTCCTAGATAGCCAAGGACCAGCTGGACCACTAGGCTGGCTGAAGCTCTGTTTAATTCAGTTCCTCTCACTCTATGGACTAAATTTGTACTGACGGTGTAGCTGGATCCCTGAGATGAAAGATATTTGTATCTTCTCCTTCCCCATCTGCTACTTTTCTCTTCTTCAACCCAGCCACCAAGTTGTAGCCAGAAACTTGCAGATGTCCTAATCAGCAGAACTCTGAGATCGACTCATAGAAGCTCATTTCTGGCAGCTGAAAAGACTTGTGTCTAACTGCCATATCTGACATATCTTTGAGTTAGGATTGTATTGCCTATGTAGTGAAGTGGACCCTAGAGCAAAATATTATTCTCTTGCATAATATGGAGGTTTATCACACTAACCTGAGGTTCTTGCACACTACATAATTATAACACCATGGTTGCACTTCAGCTGCCATTGCAACATTGTTACCCTGATTTCTCGGGGTCCTGGGGCTCCCGGTCACTGAAACAGTTATTTTGAGTTCAGGGGTGTCCTGGTCACTGGGTAGGTTGCCCGAGTTTCCAGAGACCCTCAGAGGACACCTAGTCTAGCCCCAATTTTAAAGGGATTTCCAAGTTGCACCAAGCACGTGCCCAGCACATCCGAGAGGTAGGGTAACCTTGCAAGACCTTGTACCCAACTTCTACGGGGTCAGGCCAAAACAAATCCCAGACAAAATCAATTTATAATTATTTTCTTTATTTAAAACCTAAGTCACTGTGCACTTACGCACTCACTCGCACAGACCTAAGAAAAATAAAGAGAGCAAAATTGATAGGGGATTTAAAGAGGAGTATCGGGGCAATACTACACCTGATCTTGAAGTCCGGGAATCCGAAACAGAGCCAGAGAGTTGGGAGCAGTGAGGCTCAGCAGGTGGAGGCTGAGGGGAAAGCTCGGCAAACAGAGCGGCAGCAAGGCGGGGAGGAAGCCAAGAGCGATCCAAGGAAGCACACTAAAACTAGGGGTAGTTATAGGGGGAAATGTGCCTGGAGGGTAGACAGTCCCCGGGGAGAACAATAGGCGTTAAGGTGGAGACAAGTCTCCGAAAGGTCAGTGCTTGACTTGATGGGTTTCAATCAGGGTTGTCAATAGCCCAGACGGTATGTAAATAGGGAGCGCTTGACAGTTGTGTAATCAGACTCGCTAATCCTGTCAAGCTGATGATTTGGGACTGAGAACCTTTTGTGTGCTTGGTGCATACTTAATTGTGCTTTGATTTGTACTTGCCTGGAGGTCTCCTGAAGTGGAGCGACGGAAAGTTACTGTCCTGACCAGGATTTTTCCTTGTATTTTTCAGCCGTGCCCATATGCATGTTCATCCGGGGACCTCTGAAGCACGTGGAGGAGTATATATTTTTAATAGCCAATTTATATTAAATTGTAGACCCTGGGTTCAGGCTTACCCATCGCAGTAACAACATCCTATGGAATCCTGGAATTTGTTCCCTGAGGAGGCACAAGAGCTCTCCTCCATAAAGTGAAAATCCCCAAGTATGCTGCCCAACCTTGGCTTGGTAGAATGCCTATTGTATGGGAGCAGGGAAGAAGTAATGCATAATGGAACAGATAACTCCAAAGAGATGGTTGTGGGCTTGCTTTTCTTCTTTCCCTGCTCCACAGCCTCAAAGAATATGATTGAACACAGTAGAGGAAGTCATCTCAGAAAAGATCCTGTACAAGTCAATTTTAAAAATAGACCACATTTTTTTTCAATGGAATATACCCACATAGGTGTGTATAGAATTGCAGCTTAAGTATGGAAGGCCTAAGACATTTTAGGAAGGGTTATAACTTTAGGCTGGCACTGTGAATTATGTTAGAAAATCAGATGCTCCAAAGATGACATTTTTCTCAGCAATGAACTGAGAAGTGATATGCATAGTTGTACACATTACTGGAGAGCACTTTATACCTCATGATGGCTTCAGAGTTTCCTGCAGCTCCAGGCTGTAAAATTACAGTATTAATGCCACCATTTTTCAGGGAATCTAGCACATTGTGTTCTGTGACCAAAATATCACCTCCAGACTCCATCGGTGAAAAATGAAGTGGGGGAGGGAGGGTTGTTGCTTAGAGAATTCCTGGTGATTTTATGTTGCAACGTGATGTTCAGAGGTGTTATGAGATGCAAACAGTACTTCTGCCTTTCACAACAAGTGCTATCTGTATCTCACCTGCAGGTGGGACTCAACAGAGAAGTCCACTGATCTCTAAATCACCAAAACACACACTCCTTTGCTAGTGCATTTGTTTCCTGCCAATTCAACCTGTCTACCTTTGCTTAAATTCGTCAGTGACTTCCGTTAATTCTTATACTTCCCTGCCATTTAGCTGTTAAACATGAGGAAAGTGTCAAAATACTCATCTATCCCTAGTGAACAATGCACAGCTGCAACATTTTATCAGTTGGTCTAAAATTTCTCAACTATCCGTCATGTCTGGAGTGCAAGGGCTAGTACAATAAGTGCCAGCAATTTAGCCTGACCCACATGGCTTTAAACATTTTCTTTTCTTGACTCAGCTGTATACTGTCCAGATTGAGAGATGTAATAGTACCATTCTATTCTGTTTTGTTCAGTCTTCACTGGGGTCCCAATTTAGACTACACAATTATAGCACTGTGATTCCACTTTAACTGTCATGCCATGCCATGCCACGCCATGCCACGCCATGGCTGTGGCCTACTGAAACTTGGTCTTTGTAGCTTGATGAGTTGTTAGAGCTCCCTGGCTATGAATTACAAGTACCTCTCCATAAACTGAAAATCCTAGGATCCCATTGGACGGAACCATGGCAGTTAAAAGTAGAATCATACTGCTATAACTATGTAGTGTGAGAGGGCATCTGGAGCATCGTACCCAATTCTGGGCACTACAAGAAGGATATTGACAAGATGGAAGGGAGGGAGACCAAACTGGCAAAAGGTCTGTAAACCAAACTTGGAAGGAATGGCTTAAGAAGCTTGGTATGTTTACCTTGGAATAGAGGAGTGGTGATATGATGGTCACCCTTAAGTATTTGAAGGGAGGTAGACTCAATCAAGGAAGACACATCCCTGAATCTGCAAGGCCTGAGCAGGGCAGTTGATGGTAGGGTGACTTGGCAGTCTCTCATCCATAGGGTGGCCGTAAATTGAAGTCAAGTTGATAGCAGGTAATAACCACAATGTGTAGGAGATGGGGCACCTTGTTTTCTGCTGTTCCAGAGACAAGGATGTGAATCAATGGACTGAAATTACAAGAAAGTGATTCCACTTAAATATTAGGAAGAACTTTCCAAAGGTAAGAGGTGCTCAACAGTGGAATAGACTGCCTCAGAGGATGGTGGACTCTCCTTCTTTGGTGGTCTTTAAACAGAGGTTTAAAGAATACTCTAATGGTGGATTCCTGCATAGCAGGGATGGATTAAATGGCCATTCTGGTCCCTTCAACTCTATGATTCTGTCCTATTTCAACCCAGGCAGCAAATAGAAACAGAACAGCTCAAAACCAGTCACTTACTTTTACTCAAACAAAAGGTCAAAGGCATAAACAGGGTCCAACAGAATTCAAAGGCAGAGCAGATCAGTCCAGAGTCAACACGATCTAAGAAATACAGTCAGTAGAAAGAAGGTCAGATAAGCTCCAAGAACTCCTGTAGTGGAAGGGCTGTGCCTATATAGGTCAACAGCTTAACACAGCTGCTGCCTAACTAATTGCTTTCTCTTGTAAATCCTTCGAGACCTGCACAGGCTCTCCCTTTGCAATGTACACTCAGCAAAGTTGTATTTGTATCTGGAGGGGCAGGACTTGCTGCTGGAGCTGGCACTGCATGTTGTTCTGTCTCTGGGATTTGTGGCTCTGTAACCACCTGTTTAGTAGGTCTTGGCATGTCCACTGTTTCAGTCTTTGAGTCAGAGTCTGTTTCCAGGTCCTGGAAGCAAGGCATGGCAGATTCCATGACTCTATGAAGATTTACACTTTGCCTTAATCCCTTCTTAGGTGAGTAAATTTGTTGTCTTGAAGATATATGGAGCAAAGTCCTTGATCTAATTATCATGAAAAACAGTTGGTCATGATGGTTTGGCATTATCAATAAGAGATCATTCTAATTCCATGGCTGATCTCAAAAGCAGGACTTTTTCTCCCACATGCTTAATTTAATGCTACTTTCCTACAGTTTCAACTGGGACCTCCAGAAGGGGACAGGAGAGGCTTGAGCCCCCCTCCCAAATTTAGGCTAGTGTGGGCTGAACCCCCCCCCCGAAATGATCTGGTACAGTTATATCGCCAAGATGCTTATGTAATTGAGTGTCCTCTGGAATTATCAATCAAAAATGTACTGATCAAGCACTAAGAAACATTAAGACCACAATTGTTGAGCCTTCTCAGGGACAGAAAAGGTTGCCCGCTCTCTGTCTTATGCACACTTACTTGGGAATAAACTGCACTGAACACATGGGGACACACAGTGCTTAGAGGAGCCTTCATATTTAAGGTTGTTTCAGTGATAATGTATGGGACAATTAATTTGCCCTGCCCCTGCAAGTAGCTGCAAGTGGCTAAAATTAATAACAATCTGCCTGACAACATTTTGGCCGCCTACCTTAAAAGCAGTTCCAGTGTCCCTGGTTTCAACCAAGTTATTGAAGTGTTCACTGTACATTATTATACAAACATTTCTTCCTTCCTTGTAGCATCTGTTTAAAATATGGGTCCTCCACCATATAATCTGCTTTTCTTGGAACTAAATATACCCAGTTCTTTTAGCCTTTTCTTTTAGGTGCTTTAATATCCTAATGCTCCTCATAATCCTTTCCAGCTCATTAATATCTTTCTCAAATAGTTTAAATACTGAGTAGAAGATGCTAAATGAGGACTTAGGCCCAGTAATATGTACACACACTCTGTTAAATGCATGGCCACTGCAAATGGAGCCATCTGGGTGCAGCTTTGTGCCATGCAACTCAGTCAGTTTCATCTGTGCCTTGAGGTACAGTCAGATTTCTGGGGCGAAAGGCAGGGTTGCTGTGATGTGGTTAGAACAGCTTCTGAAAAGAAAGTCACTTCCTTCAAACACCTTACTGTAGCAATAGTGTCAGTGACATTCCATTGCATGTAGATACCAGATGTTTTAGGGTTGTTATGAATTTAGAGACATGAATGTCTCTCACACTCAATTGAATTTAGTTCCTCTGCCACCCAGCTGCATGTACTTACTGTCCTCATTTCGTATTGGGTTCTGACATATTATCTGGGTTCCTTCATCAGAGTTATATAATGTAAATCTGACATGCAGGGTTACACACTGATGGTACCATATGTTCCTTGGTAATGGCAATGATGTGCAACCAAATGCACAGTGTGATGAAAAACATGAATTCATAAGTAGATGCACAACAAATGGCTTATTCATCAGGCAAAAGATAAATAGTTTGGCTTCTTCCTTTGACATGTAAAGACATCCCACACACATACAAGACCTGCATATGCATCTATCCATTATGAAGCCATAGAGATTCTACAGCTTCATACTGGATAGATGCAAATACAGCTCTCAGTGGAAGGGTACTTTGTACATCAAAGTCAAATGGTATTACTTTTCCTTCCCCCCTCCTCCTCCTCCTCCTCCTCCTCCTCCTCCTCCTCCTCCTCCTCCTCCTCCTCCTCCATACAGATTAAAATAATCACAATATAATGAAAATGATTACATTTTTTGTTGCCTTTGTTGACACTTGGTTTATGGCTGGGGAGGTCATTGTACATCCAGATACACTTCTTGTACCATCACAACCTAAAATGTAGATGCCATGACCAAAACAATGTCACAGTTTCATCCCTGCATGCTTTAAGCATCTTTGTTTCATCTAATGTAGAAGCTATTAAAAATGAAGCTTCAAAATCCAAGGTGGTATATGTTGCACCTTTTCATTGGCACAGGAAATATAATGCTACTGCATGGATTTGAAGTTTTCTGTTGTTGTTGCTGCTGTTTTTCCATACGGCTACCATGGCAACCCTGAAACATAAGGGCGACCCTAAACTGGTGTGAAGGCATGGCTATGGGATGGCTGATGGCCAGTAAAGTAAAACTGAAAACTAACGAAGTAGAAGTATTCTGGCTGTTGATTCTCAGGTTTCTGAAACTGGTGTTCAGCTTTCTAGACTCCTGTTCTCCAAAGCAGTTATGCACTGTGGATCATCACATACCTGGATCCACATTTCAGGGAACCGTAGTCCAAAAACATAACTTTTCCATGGTTTGAGGAGCCCTGTCATAGAGATCTAACTTCAGAATCATAATATAGGCTGTGGGTCTCAATCCTTCTTTTTGGAGCAGTTGTTAATCTTGCCACCACCTATTCCCTGGAGGCTGTGCATAAAGGCAGCCATTGTAATGCTTTGGTATTTAAGCTGAGTTTGATTTTGCTTTTTAATATTCATCACTCTTGGAAGAAACAAATTCAGCACAGAGTCCCCAAGTAATAATGTCTAATCTGATAATGCTCTTACAAATTCCTGCTGTGGTTTTGATCTTTCCTCATTATAGGTAATCATGCTGAATCATGCCCTCACTTAATAAACCCTAGGAAGAAAGAAATTGAGCATAACCTAGTTGAAATGACCTGGAGGTTTTGTACCTGGACAAGAATCCAAGGGCAAGTGAGGAAAAGGTGGGGAAACCACTGTGGAGATCAACATGTCTTCATGTCATGTTATACTTGAGTGAAAACAGCTTCTTCCTTTGAAGACCACAAATCTGTAATAAATCTAAATATCAAACAGAATTAAATTAGTTCTTTCTCTCCAAGATTTTGCCTTGTCTTGCTACAATGAAGAGCTATGGAAAATAACTGTTTTGGACTACAATTCCCACAATCCTTCAGCCAGCCTGGCCACTATGGAAGAAGAGCCTTAAAAAATAACTTCAGTAAGCTCTACTACAATCATAATTTAGGCAATACCAAACACAAGACAGCAGGAATGACCTGCTGGGTGATTTTGAATCTTAGTTAAATGTGAAAATTGAATTTTTATTTAGATAGCCACCTGCAAGTAGGAAATGAGTGTTCTAAAATTAATTAAAGGCTTTCCCTGAGGATTCTAGTTAATCCCTCAAAAATACTGTTCTGAGTCCATTGGAGGCCTGCTTACTTCTGTTTCAGAGCCTGAGCTTCTCAGACAATAACTGACAATGTGGTGGTATAGGGAAAGATTTATGCTATGTGATTTGGGAATGTGTGCAGCAGGAACTAGTGGTGCCAGTGTCACTGTGGTAGTGAATCGACTCCAGATGTTATTCTAAGCTTTAAAGGAACTATCCAAAGTGCTGAACCTAGTTTGGAGATATGGTACAGTATCATAGATAGCTTCATTTAAGTTTGGACCAAAAGTCAGAGTGGATTCTCCCCCCTCCATTCTCTCCCTCAACTGTCACTGTCTTTTTATACTGGCCTGTCACCAGTAATGGCATGTTGATGATCTGTTTCATCATCTGACCCCCAAAACTCATCTAAAAGTCCAATCAGGTGAACCCAGGGATGGAGTTCTACAGCCCTGGCCAGCAGGGTAATCAAGGATATGTCAAGCTCCATTCCACCAGTAAGTAAGCAGGGGAGATCCAAGCAGCTACAACTGGACCCTGCTTCTGATAACACACAGTTGATCATTGGCAGGAGGGGGTTGGATGCATCATCATTCAGCACCCCACTTTCCAGCACTGCAGAACTCCATCCTTCACTATGGCTTGCTGGATTTCACTGTGAGTTTTGGGGAAATTTACAGTCATGGCAATGGTACCACAGTCATAATGGAAAACAGTTAACGAGATCATAAGTCCAGCTTACAACATTGTAACTGGCTAACAGGGTATGGGGCACTGTTTTGAAGATAGTTTTTATCTCTAACATATATGAGTCTTATCCTAAAGCAAACCTCCAGCTGCACCCTAGAACATCTCAGCTCTACTCTGGCAATATGGGTAGTAAGCAAGATGCAGTCATCTTGGTTTCATTGATAAGTGCTAGTGGTCAAGCAATCTTGCAAAAATGGAAGGCCTGTACTGGGCTGGGTATTGATCCGTGGTCTTGCAACGTCTTGACTCTTGCAGCTAATGAGGAATTGACTTATGTAAAACAGAGAATCGATAAAAGCTTGTAGATATCTGGCAGAGCTTCTGAAGCCTTCTCCAGGGAATGAATTGGTACCCAACATGATATGAATCAACACTTTCTGTGTTCCTGCACATTTCAAAAGATTTCTGCCTGCTGGATGAGATTATGACAGTTTAGCACATTTTTCAACAATTGTTTCCATTTCAGAAAAATGTCTTTTGGGGAAAAACAACAACACTTGACTATTGTGCAAAACTACCACTGAGCTTGTGAACAAGAAAAAATACAAAAGAAGCTCATTTTCTGTTGAAAAAAATGCTTTCAATGCAAAACTAGGGGATGCACAAAAATCAAAAGTGTTTTGATTTAAATCATTTTTCACAGTTAAGTCCAGGACTGAGAAAAATATAATGGTAGATGGCCATTTTCTCAGTGTAATCTCAATATGACAAAGCATGTTTTCTTGTTAAGGACGAGAAAATGGGTGGATGTGGTTTGCATCACCAGGGTGCCATGCATCCACTTGAGGAATTGTCAAACAGTTTCAGAAAGATCCCATTCTTCTTTTCCTTTTCTCATTTTCTTCCTCCCATTCTTTGCTTTTCCTGTTCTCTATTCTACTTGATTCTTTTTATTTGTTGATTACATGGCTTGGTATTCCTGCATTGGGATCCTAGGAAGCTCAAGGACATATAAAGGAAGGGGCTATATCTCTTAAGAGGAAGTACAGAATGTATTAAATTAAGGTTTAAATTAATTATGGACTGACTATTTGGGATACAACCTTTCTCACTGCAGTACTATATTTTAAAGAAAACTTGTAAATCATCATAATATATCCTAGCCTATAAATTTTATGTGAGCTATCAAATACCCTCCACCAAATCACAGATGAAAATTGGGATGTGTAGCCAAGCAACATCAGAGTGTAGTCAAAATTGCAAGAATTATTAATGAGAAGAAGAACACAAGCTAGGAGAGGCTGCCACTGGTTGTTTTTGCCAAATCCTACAGTGAAAGGCAAAACTCACACCCTCTTTCACTCCACTGAGTAAACTGAGTGCAAACTCCTTTGGAATTTTGAATTTAGTTTGTAGCAGTTGATGTAAGCTGAAGACAAAGGGGGAAAGTGGCAGGAAAAGAGAGAAACTAGAATATTTTAAAAGCAGCTGCCAAATGTAGAGAGATGGAGGGTAATGCTATTAAAGTACAAAGCACAAAGTATTGATTATTTCCTTTAAAGCCGTGCATAGTTTGGGTCCAACTTACCTGCATGATCACCTTCTCCCATATACTTGGCCCCATATACTCAGGTTCTTTGGGAGGGCCATTTACTTAAAATGGCCAGGACTAGACTGGCAACGGTCACCCAGAGGACCTTCTTGTCAGCCACTCCTAGACTGTGGAATACCCTGCCGGAAGAGATTCAACAGCAAAATGTCCTTTCTGAACTCAAAAAATACTAAAAACCTACCTCTTCCAACAGGCCTACCCAGCCTCTTTTTAATTATGATGTTTACACCCTTAAGAAGGACAGCTTTTTCTGAGAAACAGGCAAATGACCAGACGTTTCTTGGTTCGAAAGCTAAAGGCCAGATTTATTTAAGTACAAAAGTATAAAAAGGACAAAAATATAAAAGTCTGCTGCAGCGGGGTGCCGGGAGATTTGGAACAAAGGCCAGGGGCTTGGCATGGCCTTTTTAACCAGGTCAACAACATACACTCCCACTGTGGCATTTTTTCTACCAGTCACAGACCACCTGCCCCATATTAAGTGATGTCCAGAAACTTCCATCCATATAAGGTAATGTCCAGAGGGGCAGGTAATATGAGGTTTCTCCCAATCACAAGCTACCTTCCATATAAGTCCAGGGAGAGATGCTTTGTTACTTCCGGTATTGCACCCTTGGAGAGGGCTCCCAGATATCACTTTGATATCATTTAATTCGGCCGTTGCTGGACTGGCTCTCAGTTACCTCAGTCCACGTGTTTGCGGGTCTCCAGACAAGCACGGACAGAGTGCGGCCATTAATGGTTTGCATTCCATTCCCCATTGAAGCCAGAAACTCAAACTCGCCCGCAGCTTTAGGGAACTTCCCGCCTCAAACTTCACAATAGCCACACGGCTTTCAGTCAAGTTACTCTTTTATGTTGGGTCATCAACATCCCAGCCACAGTATTGTCTTCACACGCAAATCCAATCATGCTAAACTTGACCTTTCCAAATCCTTTGTCCAGCACCAAAACTCCTTTTGTTCTCCCCGGGACTGCCATAGCCGAAAGGCACAAACTCCTCTATAAAAACCCCTCACTTTCAAATGGTCTTCAGATCACTTTGGACTGCCATCCCGCCTTGCTACCGGTTGTCTAAGGGACTCCCCTCAGCTCCCCAGGCTGAGCTTTCTTCCCCGAAACCCCTCTTCTCTCCAGGACTACAAGACAGGTTGTATTGCCTTTCCCAACAAAACTCCTTTTCTCTTTCCAAGTTAGTTAGTTTATGTCTTGTCTTTCGTGTTTTTGCCTTTAATAAAGAATTGTCTATTATTTGGAAAACCTTGTCTAGCTACTCTCTGACCCGCCGCTGTATACATTGGGTTAAGATCTCATTAAGTTACCCTGCCTCTTGCTAACCAAACAGTGCTCAAGCTAATTTTCCCCAATTTGGTATTTTAATTGGGAATCTGGGCGCCCCTCCCAGGACCCCCCAATTCTCAGGGTAACAGCTTCAGGTGAGGTAGAGCCATGAATTAGCAGACGGGAGGGTCTAGGACTCCTGTGTATGTGACTACTTTACTAGCTCACTCACAGTTTATTTTAATAATGATGGATTTTAACTATGGTATATTTGTATTTTAAATGTTTTTTATGTGTTTTTAGTGTATTTTAACTTATAAAGTATTTTTAATTTATGTTATACCCCAGCTTGTTGGGGAGAGGTGGATAACAAATAAAATTATTGTTGTTGTTGTTGTCATTGTTGTTTTTGTCATCATCATCATCATTATCAGTAAATGAAAGATAACTCACCAGCCATATATAAAAACCCATTAAGCTTTCAATTTAATTTTCAGGATTTGTTCCCTCCTGGGGTACAATTTCCTAAAAGGCCTCAGCACATGATTTGTGAGCTCTGACTGAACCTTTTGGTCACAAATAGGCATCTTTGCTTATTTTGCTCACAACTTCAGTGTAGGATGGCCTAGTCCTAAAATAAGGCTTCACTACTAGGGCCTAGATAAGAGATAAGTAAATTTTAATAGTCCAGGTTCCATTTTTCTCGTCTCAGGACCATCCAATTAGAATTAGGCAGCTATCAGGGATTAAGGAGCCATGTTGATTTCCTAGGGAATGTTGGAGATGCCAGGCCTTTTCATCCCCAGTGTTGTTGTTTTTTTCTTTTTTCTTTTTAATAAACTCATTGTAGACCATTTGGCTGTAGCAATTTTGCCGAGTTTGGGGGCTCTCTTGGGCTGTGTAGAACAGGCCTTTTTAAAAACAGTAAGCAAACAAGAAGTTTACTGCTGCTTACTTTCCTGTTTAAATAACCACCACCACCACCCCCAAAAATAGCAAAACTGTCCCTTGTGTACCATAGGGAGCACAGGGGGCATGTGAAGGCCCAATAATTCTGAAAAAGTTACATAAATCAGAGGGGCTGCAAAAGACCCCCATGGGCCTCGAAAATACCTGCGGGGTTCAGTTTCCTCACTCCTGCTCCAAATAAAGCCAGAAGTGATTGAAAAGTAATGGCTATTTGTAGAAAGAAACACTTCATTCTTTTTAAAACTGGATGGTTTTTTCCTCTTAAACAAGGTGTGGGTGGAAACAGCTTGTTTGAGAAGAGAGTAATTATTCTGGTTTTAAAAGGTGCTCTCCCCCTTTTTTTCTTCTTCTTCTTCTTCTTGCACTAGAGCCATAACAACAACCTTAGGGTCATGTGGAATTGCTATGTGCATGATGTCTAGTCCTAACCTAGAGATATGGAGGAAATTTATTTTGCAATAGCCAGTGTAAACAGAAATGATTTACAACTCCTAGACTATGGCTTCAGTCTTGTCATTGGTCCTGACTGGGCTGAACCTATTCAATCAGTGAGATTTATCTATGGGTCAACTCACCATTCAACAATTGATTGGTATGACTAACCAACAGGACGCTATTTAAAGTGTACTCCAGAACTCACTTGTCCACTGATACTTCCCAAATGTTCCATTATAGTCCCTAATTCAGAGAACATATGAAAAACATTAAGTTTGAATAAAAAAGTTGCATTTATTTCATATTACAAATTACATTTCTTTTGATATAATATGCATTAAGCATTTCATATTTAAATGCGCTTCATCATTTTTTTCCAAATCACAAGTAAATACATAATATACATTTGTTAAATTTTTGCTTGCTAGGTGGCTACTTTCCTCGCTCACCAAAATTTGGAAAACTAGAGATGTGTGGCCTTTTTTTTGGGGGGGGTGTAGTTGGAAAGAGGGAGGATTTTAATATCATAGGCACCTTGTGTAAATTTACTAGAAACATCTGGGATTTGGCTGGTGTGAGGTTCATTTTTCCCCTTGATATGAATTGTAACTTGCTAAACTTGGAACAATGCCTGCTTGGAATTGTAATTTCTGGGCTTGCACACTCATTATTCCTTAACACTAGCTGTTTTATGAAGAGATAGGTATTGAATGTACTGCTAGAAAACAGCAAGCTTATTTCAAAGCGATGGCTAGCAATAATTCACCAAAAGTAATCTACTGGAGGAAAATATGGTTTAATGCTAGCAAATATGTGGAAAGATGGCAAATGTCATGTGGGTAGTGTTATAACAGCTTGAATTCGTTCTCTGGGTGTGAAAGCATCATAATTCCTTCTATTTCCTGTGTTCGTGTCAGAGCATTGTAACCTATGTAGCAAAAATGATACCACCTGTATGCAAATGGGAGATGCCAGCAGGCTTGGGGGAAGTACAGAAGTACAAAATCTGTTACGAAAATCCTCCTGATGGGCTGCTCAGTTCTGTGGGACATCTTTTCAGCTGGCTGCAAGCCACTCAGTTCTGCAGGGAATGTTTGAATTTCAGTCAATATTCTTTTTGTCTCCAATTTCTGATTTGAAATCATAGCAGAAGAAGCTTACCCCTCCAGGGTAACCCCAAGAAATACTTGTGGGTTACTTATGGGCTATGATCTGAAAGTTCCCCATCCTTATTTTGCAGCCCATGGCAAGTAACAGGTTAACACTATGGCCAGAATCCTGTTGGTGTTATATGAACACAAAGTATCCTTCTGCTTGTGCTTTTTTGGCCATTGTGTAACAGTCATATCCAGTTCATAATTACAATTGATAATCAGGCAACCTGGTTAAGAAGAATAGTAGTTTAACAGGAAACATCCCATTTGGACTACCACAGTGCTCTCTGTGTGAGACTGCCTTTGAAAAGTGCTCAGAAACTACAGATGGCCCAAAGAGTTGCACCTAGATTGTCAACTGAGGCTGGCTACAGGAAGCACACAAATCCATTGTTGCAACAGCTTTACTGGCTGCCAGTCCATTTCCAGGCACCTTTCAAAGTGATGGTTTTGACCTCTAGAGCCCTATAGGCTTGGGTCCAGGATATTCGAAGGACTATATCTCTGTTTATGAGCTCAGTAGAACATTAAAATCTTCTGGATAAGCCCTTCTCTCTGTCTCAGCACCCTCTCAGGTGCATTTGGTGGGAACAAGCGAGAGGGCCTTCTGGTTGGCTGCTCCCAGACTTTGGGACTGCCTCCCTAGAGAGGCCAAGATGGCCCCATTCTTGCTCTCCTTCCAACAACAGGCTACGATATTTTTGTGCTGGCGGACCTTTATAAACTGACAGGATAAAGGTTCTTGATGCAACCTTTCTTTTAATGTTGATGTCATTTTTAATGTATTTTAATATATTTAATATTAATGTTTTTAATATGTAAAGTATAAACATTCTAAATTGTTTAATTGTTTAACTTTTATATTTATACTTTTGCAAATATTTAAATTTGTTCTGCTTTAATGTTGTTAACTACTTTGAATTCCACTGCTGGGAGAAAGGAGAGAGAGAGAAAGAGAGGAAGGAAGGAAGGAAGGAAGGAAGGAAGGAAGGAAGGAAGGAAGGAAGGAAGACAATTTTCTTTCCATTTTTGAACATCCTTTTTTTCCCTAAAAATATCCCCTGATAACTGAGAAGAAAATAGTTTTCCTGCATAGAAGCCACTGTTGGAGAGTAGAGGCATCAGTGGGAGATATGTCAAGCTATTTTCTGTAGCTGGATGCACCCAACAGCATTTACAAAGACCTCCTGGGGTCCTCATGATGTCTTTACAGTATATCCAGCTAGAGGAAGATAGCTGGATGCATATTCACTGATTCACCTGCTCTCCAGCAACACAGAAGTAGCCAAGATGAGGAGTCTGCATCACTTAGAAGTGAGTTTTTGTGGGAGATTTTGGTCATTGTATGGTCAATAAAGAATTCTTACCCCTGAAATAACCCAAAAAGTGGATTTTGTTAGTGTAAGTCTGGTCTTACACTATCAACATTCACTAACAGGATGCTAGCTTGGTCTTCAGCAAGATATTTGAATCCTTCCTGCATTCTGGTCTCTCAGGCACCAGTGAAACAAGTAGGGAGACTTGATAAGTAAGCTATTATGGCGAGTCCAAAATGTAGTTCAGTATGCCCTTCCAATATCATATTGCTGCCCTCAGCATTTTTCCGATGCTGGCATGAATGTGTCAGTATATAACAGCAAGTCTCAACATTTGGCATAGGGAAATGCACAGCACTGAGAAGGGAGACAAACTTATGGATTAGTCTTGAAATAAATGTGGAAAGGCTTTTAGGTCAGGTTCCAGATAGTCTTGACCCTCGGTACTTACCACTGTAGACAATAGCAAGCACATGGGACTACCAAAGTAGTTAATGCTGAAGGGCAATGTTTAGTGCTGTGTGATATGGGTCTGCAAGGTAGAATAAATGAGTTGAAAGGGACCTCAGATTTCATCTATCCTACTCTACCACCATCCTGCTCTACTTAGGCTCTGCAATGCAGGATACAATGTCTGTCTATCTATCTATCTATCTATCTATCTATCTATCTATCTATCTATCTATCTATCTATTTTTATCCTTCTTTGTGTCATAAGAACTCAGAGTGGTGTAGAATAAAACCTTAGTTTTGAAAGTATTAATAAAAGGCCACTTTTGTACTTGACATTGGGATGAAGCCGATGTTGGCACCAGTTGGGGCTACAAGCGGAATGTGTTCCACAACTGCACTGGCCCATCAGAGAAGGACCTCTCCCATGTGCTTCCTGGGAGCTATAGTATCCCTGAGAGATGGCCATCCAGAATTTCCCCAGATATCTCCAGCGAGGAACCAACTACCACCTCCCTAGCAATGTGCTTGAGCCAACACCCATAGCTGTGCTAAGGACAAGTTTACATCTTATTTGCATAATTTCCACTGCGGTGTATGCCATTTTGCTTAATTTTAAATGCTATATTGCGTTTGGTTTGGCTTGTCACTGAGTAGCAATATATCAAACAGTATTAGGGATTTTTAGTATGACTGTATCCTGTCATTTGGGCAGTTGCAGAAATATGCTGTTTCCTACACTCACATTACATTGTAGACTATCTGAGATCAAGACTAAAGAAAGGGAGTTGGTAGATTTTGTATGGAACTCATTTTTCCAAGCCAGCGTTTGTTCAGTTTTGAAAAATATATTGCTTTTTATTTCTGTTTTGACTTTCTTTGTGGTTTGAGATTCTACTGCAAATATATTTTCTATTAAAGAAACTGTTTCATTTCTGCTACCGCCTGTACCAGCAGATAATGTAAGACGCATTGCTTGGATAACACTATTAATAGTATTCAAATATCCTGGTGTATGCTAACAGGAATGATATAGATTTTTTTTAAATATATATATATATATATGTATGTATATGTGTACACACACACACGGATGATATATACATGTCAAGGGAAGGCATTCAGGCAAAATGAACCCATTTTGAAATGCCTTAATATGGCCATAGCTAGAGATATAGGTAGGTATAGGATAAAAGGATAAACTATGATAAGTGCTATAAAACTGTTCAGCAGTAGTAAAAGCTATGTAGTTCATGAGATTTAAGAAAGCTATATGATGTGAGCGTACATAATTTAGCTATATCAGATAACATATGTATCAGAATTTCAGGTCAGTAGGCTCACAGTCTCTGAGTACTGGCCATTCTTCATTTGCATATGTTAATTCATTCAAAACACATCACAGTAATGGAAAAAAATTCTTTGTCACTTTCTTCAAGTGGATAATTTTGTCTATTCTGAAGCTATTTCCATACTACACTGTTATAGTGCTGTTATTCCACTTTCTACATCCTATGGAATCCTGGGGTTTGCAGTTGAGGGAAGGGCAATTAGAATTCTCAGCTAGAGAACTCCTTGGCCTCAGGAAACTACAAACCCCAGAATTTCACAGGATGTTGAATGTGGAATAATAACAGTAGCAGAGCTTGGAGTGGGTAGGGGGTGGGTAGGAGGAGGCAGGGCTACAGCATGGAGGCGTGGATGCAGTGCATGTGGGCATGACCACAGTGCATGGGGGCATGGCCATGGTGTATGGAGGCATGGCCGTGGCACACAGAGGCATGGCTATGAGCCGGGATGCCGCAAAAACATTGCAGCCAGGAGCGAACCTGCCCCATCACCCTCCCATCCCAACGTGACTGAATAATAGCACTATAACAGTATAGTGCAGAAATGGCCTGAGCCATGGAGACTCCAAGGTATTCTCCCCAACTGCTACAACTACTTGTCTCTCCCTACTAAGCCTCTGAGCAGATAAAGCTGTAGGTCATTGCTGTCTTGCTTCACTCCGGGACAAATCTGTACCAACTTCATAGTCAATTTCTAAATACAGAAGTCTGGGATAGGCAAATTTTCCCATTGCACGTTCGGGCAAATCTTTTCATTTCCAGTCTTTGCCACTGTTAACAGGTTTTCCCCACAGCTTGATTCAGTTCTGTTCACAGATTAATCCACAATGCTTCAAAGAATGCAGAACATTAATAGAATATTTAATAGTGTGTTATTTGCCAAACCCTGTATTTTATGGGTGAATCCAATGTTAGTCTTAGTGAGAGTGGGCCCATTTCAATGAATTGACTGTGTCAGTCACAACTGATTTAAAGGATTTTGATTTTAATAGGGATACCCTAAGAAGCATTTAAGTTAGATTAAGCCCTTAAATCTCATATTTTCTCTCAAAATTGTGTATTTTAATACACATACCCTGCTGAGAACTGCTATTCAGAGACATGTGAAATCTGTTTGGAAGCTAATTCTGATCTGCATTTTCTGTGTGTGTTGGAGGGGAGCAGTTCAGGCCATTCCATATAGGAAAGTGCAAAGCTTGAACTCTTCGGTGTCCTTCATTTGATATGTGATATAATTTATGCAGAGTTTTAATTCAGCCCATCTTAAAGGATCCAGGATATGTTTGATCAAATATTTGTGGTGTAGCAAAAGCTCAGAAAGTACTCTAATAGTAATGCTACAGCACTGATGAAGCAGGGATAGAAAATAATTATTTTATTTTATTTTATTATTTATTTATTTATGTATCTATTTTTGAGTTTCTCACTGAAAATACCTATTTAACACTTGCCAAAACTTAGGTCATTTCTGCCCTACACTGTTATAATCTTATCTCTTTTTATGGTATGGGTACAAGCTTGATAGATGAAGGGAATGCTGTAGACATAGCATATCTTGACTTCAGTAAGGCCTTTGACAAAGTTCCCTATGACATTCTTGCAAAGAAGCTAGTAAAATGTGGGCTTGATAGTGCTACTGTTAGGTGGATTGATAATTGGTTGACCGACCAAACCCAAAGAGTGCTCACCAGTGGCTGCTTTTCATCCTGGAGAGAAGTGACTAGTGGGGTGCCACAGGGTTCTGTTCTGGGGCCACTGCTATTCAACATTTTCATCAGTGACTTGGATGAAGAAGTGGAGGGCATGCTAATCAAATTTGCAGATGACACCAAATTGGGAGGGGTTGCCAATACCCCAGAGGACAGAATAAAATTTCAAAATGACCTTAACAGATTGGAGAGCTGGGCCAAAGTTAACAAAATGAATTTCAACAGAGAGAAATGTAAGGTCCTGCTCTTAGGCAGAAAAAATGGCACAAATATAGGATGGGGAATGCATGGCTAGATAGCAGTACATGTGAAAGTGATCTAGGGGTCTTGGTAGATCACAAGCTGAACATGAGTCAGCAGTGTGATGAGGCAGCCAAGAAAGCCAATGTGATTCTTGGTTGCATCAATAGAAATATGGTGTCTAGACTGAGGGAGGTAATGGTACCACTCTACTCTGCTTTGGTTAGACTTCATTTGGAATACTCTGTCCAGTTCTGGGCACCTCATTTCAAGAAGGATATCAACAAGGTGGAACGTGTCCAGAGGAGGGCAACCAAAACGGTGAAGGGTCTGGAAGCCATGCCCTATGAGGAGCAGCTTAGGGAGCTGGGTATGTTTAGTATGCAGAAGAGAAAGTTAAGAGGGGACATGATAGCCATGTTTAAATATTTGAAGGGATGTCATGTTGAGGAGGGAGAGGGCTTGTTTTCTGCTGCTCCAGGGACTAGGACAAGGAGCAATGGATTAAAGCTGCAGGAAGGGAGATTCCACTTGAACCTCAGGAAGAACTTCTTGATGGTCAGAGCTGTCTGGCAGTGGAATATGCTGCCTCAGAGTGTGGTGGAGTCTCCTTCTTTGGAGGTTTTTAAGCAGAGGCTGGATGGCCATTTGTTGGGAATGCTTTGCTGGGTGTTCCTGCATAGCAAGGGGTTGGACTCAATGGCCCTTGTGGTCTCTTCCAACTCTATGATTCTATAATGCTATTATTCCACTTTTAACATCCTATGGAATCCTGTGGTTTGCCATTTAGAGAGGGGCCTTGAGAATTCTCAACCAGAGAGCTCTTTGGTCACAATAAACTACAAACCCCAGAATTCCACAGAATGTTGAAAGTGGAATAATAGCACAGTAACAGTGCAGTGTGGAAATGGCCTTATTGTGAGATAAAGCACATATTTTGTATGTTTCATGGGCATGAAACCATGGATACATGGTTTAAAATGAGAACACCAGAAAAGAGTATAAAATGGGAAATATGAACAAATAAAATGTAGTTAATGGACAAAACATGTACAAAATGCATATATTGGGAAAATGCATAAAATGCACAAGTTGTTGTTGTGTCTCCAACTCATTTCTGACTTACCATGACCCTAAGGTGGTATCATATGGTTTAATTGGCAAGATTTGTTCTGAGCGGGTTTGCTTTTGCCCTCCTCTGAGACTGAGAGACTGTGACTTGCCTAAGTTCACCCACTGGATTTCAATGGCTGAGTGGTAATTCAAAACATGTTCTCAAGAGTTCTAGTCCAACAATCAAATCACTATACCATGCTGGCTCTCAAATACATGTGTACATGATAGAAAACACGCAAATATGTGTGTGAATTTCCATGAAAAGATAGGTTGTTACTACCTGAAACAAACAAACAAACAGGACAGGTCAAGAATACAGCTGGGTTTGAACAAAGACAAACAGCCCTGGTCACTAAAATTCATTGTTATTCACTATTATATTCCTGTGTTGTGCAAACACATGAGAAGTGAGGCTGTACTACTTCAGACTCATTGCCCTCCAAGTATATAGGCCAATGGATGTGATAACTGAAGAAAGAGGAGCTAAGGCACATGAACACATGGGTTTTTTTAAAAAAAAATCAAGAGGTGGATTTTTTCATAATTCCATGCTGAAGTTAACCATGGTGGTGCTCAGGTCAGATATGTGAGTAAGAGGCTACTGCTAACCCCAATAAGAGTGAAAATATGTACAGACACTACCAGCCTACCTGTACACACAGAGAGACTCTATTTGTACAATTTTCTCAGCAAAGGGTAAGGAGATCCCCTCTGATCTTAGATGCTCTGCTATGCTTTATCCTTGGAAGGAAGACAGCAAAGGAAAACTAGGTGCTGTAGGTAGTATGTCAGAGGGCAACAATGGCAAGCACCTCCAAATATTTCTCCTCTAAGAAAATACTTGGGTGACAAATGCAGTCAGCCCTCCACATTTGTGGGTTTCACTTTTACTGGTTTGATTATTCATAGATTATTTGCCGCCACCTCTGCTGCCTGCTTATGCCATTTTTAATAGAGACTGCAAGCCTCATGAGACTGAGAAATTGCAAATAAGGCTTATAAATCCCTATTACAAATAGTGTGGCGCAGCAGTGGAGGTGGCAGTAAGTCATACCAGCCACCCACTTCTGCCTTGTGAAGGAACCCTGATGCCTCAAAGGAATCCATGGTGGGTTGAATATGGTGATCATACTTTTTGTGTGTGTTAAATATAGTTTGGGAGAGCCTAAAGTTATTCATGTTTTTGTCACTTTCACAGGGGTCCTGTGCCCCTAACCCTAGCGAATGTGAAGGGATGATTATACCAGTAATAGAGACTACCAGATAAAATGTCCGCATTTGCAACCTGTAAACCAGCATATGATGGACACTCCTATGACAACTGAAAGACCCAAAATCGTGTCCTCAGAATTCCTATCTAGGCTTTTCTGGTAAACTATTTCAGAGTCTTGGGACAACCAATAAAAAGGCCTGTGATTCTTCTATGGTGAAAATGTGGGTTTTTGTCATAGATGCAATAGTGTGTCATAGAAGAAAGATGGCTAGAAATTGCTGATGTCTACAGTGGAAGGAGGAAAGAAACATAGGTGGATACTGGTGGGTTTCCCAGTTTGCAATGTCTCTTTGAAACTGTGAAGGAGCAGTACCCATTTTTCTGTTGTCCTAGCACCCTTGATATGTAACCCACCTGATAACCCATTTGCTTAAGTAGGTAGAGCCATGAAAAGAGAGCAAAGCAGAAAGGCAATAATTAAACAAGCAAGCAGGAGAAACTATAGCTGTTTTATCTACTAAATTATTAGTAGTGTAAAGATACAGGGTAAATCTCCAGGTTTTAGCATAGCAACTCCAAAGGAGGCTCTGTTCTAAGCTTCTAAAAGCTTAGAATGTTTTAATGCACCATCTCCTTCCTTGCTTTGAGAATAGCTTCTATAGGCTTACAGAGTATTTTTGTCCTGCTGATGGCTATGACAAGGCACTCATTGATTTCAATGAAGTGAAGTTAGGTTCAAGTGCTTTTCTAGTGTATAATCCCATTCAAATCAATACTATCTTCTCCAGTTTTCTCAGATTGCTTCGTGATAGCTCATGTTCACGAATGTAGTTCTTCTCATCAGACATCTGGTGTAAACTGTTTCTGGAGCTAGTTTCTTTCTTCAGGATTGTTTCTGTCTCCACCATTGCAAAGCTGCTGTTTTAAGGTGCAAGACAGAGGATGTATAAGGAAGGCTATGTTTTTCTATGGCTCCCCTAGGAAAATACAAAAGTGCTTTCTGCTTGATATAAAATGAGGCATCTTCCAAGTCAGCTTCCCACTTTTCAGTAATTTCATAATTTTGTACAGATGATTTTTTTATAAATTATTACAGTTTTATAAAAACTTTCTTAATGTACTTAGCATGTTATTAATCAGGCAGGTTGGGGGATTAATTACTATTCCATGATTTTGGAAAGTTCCCTTCTACTAACTGCAAGAACTAGGACCATTGGCCGTTGGCTGCTTGGTGTCATCCCCTCTCCCCATTTCATTTCCCCAGCTGCCTTTCAGTTGCTTTTAAAATGTGCCAGTTTCTCTCTCCTCCTCCTATATTTCCCCTTTGCCCTCACTTTACTTCAGTTGCTGTAAACTGTGTTGAAAGTGTCATTGTTGTTTGCATTAAATTAACTTGGGGGGGTCAAGAGATGAGGGGGTGGAATCTTGCTCTTCCCAGTAGCCTTGGGCAAAAGTAAACTGCTGTAGCCTCTTCTAGCTTTTTGCCATCCTGACTATACCTTTATGGTGCTTGGTTGTATGTGTCCCGTTTTCCACCTGTGAAATGTCACCCTAAGGGAATCAGATCCTATCTGATGTTGGAAACTAGGGCCCTTTTCGCACGCAGTTTCTGTTGCGAGAGGGCCTCTTGAGCATCACATAAATGGGAGCAGCGGTCCGTATGACGCACTCCCATTTACGCGACACTCAAGAGCCAGACGCACCTTTTTATTTTTGGATTTAAGCCAAAAATGGTGCGCAGTCGCACAATGCTCCCGGGGCCCATGCGCACTTACCTGCTGTGCAGTGCATCTGGCAAGCCAGGCCAGTCGTGCTTCCTCCCCCACTGCAGCCAACAGCTCCCAGGCTGTACTGTGGAAGGAAGGAAGGGGTGCTCGTGCAACGGTTGCATGACCAAGAAGCCAGCTGAGGGAGAACAGAGGAGCAATGCGAGTGCCTTGCGCAAGAGGCTGCTTGCACAAATGGCACCCCCCACCTCCGCGAGCAGGTAACATGCGGAAAGGGCCTAAGTGGGGTCAGCCCTAATTAGCACTTGGATGAGAGACTGCAAATAAATACTAGGTGCTGTGGGCTATATTTTAGAGCAAGGAACTTACAAACCACCTCTGAGTACTCCCTACCTAAGAAAACCCTATGAAATGTATGGGGTCCCCATACATTGGTAGGCAACTTGAAGACACATGCACGCATGTATGTTTGCTGAACAAAGCTTTACTTTTCACACATAACACACCTCCAATGTTGGAAATGCTACAAAAAAAATTGCGAGATCTCAATTTGAAATGTAAAAAAAAAAAAGAAATTAAAATTGCATACAAATTTGTTGTTTGTTTGTTTGTTTATGATGTTTCTGTATGACCTCCTAGCCCACAAGGACTCTGGAGACAAAGCAGAAACAAATGCAATTTAAAGAGTACAAAGACAAAAATATTTTAAAACAGATTAAAATGCTGTAAAAACTTTTAAAAGCCATCTAAAAACAGTCTTAAAACACAATTTTAAACCCATTTAAAAAGAGAAATTTCAAGTGTTGAAGGCCATGTAGAACTGTACTGTTGTGGCTGCCTTCTGGAAGCTCAAAGAGGGATGGAGGCTAACCTAACTTTCTGGGGTAGGGAGTTCCATAGTTGTGGTGCTGTGACAGAGAAAGCCCTGATACATGTACATATCAACCTAACATCACAAGGTGTTGGGACACACAATGGGACCTCCTCTGAGGATCTCAAATTTCAGGCAGCCTTATATAGGAGGAGGTAGCCTTTTGGGTATCTTGGACCCAAGACACTTAGGATTCTGCTGGTCAACACAAGCCCCTTGAATTGATCTCGGAAGTAAATTGGAAGCCAGTGATGTTCTTGTAAGATTGGTGTTATATGCATGTCTGACACCAGTCTGACTGCTGCATTTTGCACTAGCTGCAGCTTCCGAACAATTTTCAAGGGCAGCCCCAGGTAGAGAGTATTACAGTAGTCAAATTGGGAGGTAACTAAGGTAACTACTATGGTCAGATCTTCCCCACAAAAGGGTACAGTTGCTGTATCACTGAAGCTGAGCAAAGACACTCATGGCCATTATTGCAGTTTGGCCTTTCCAGAGCTGCACTGGATCAAAGAGCACCCCCAAGTTCTAGTGTTTCAAAGCAAGATCAAGAATAGTGTGTGATCCCAAACCCAGGTTGGTTTTCCAACAACAGTGGTTCAGCCTTGTCTGGACTGAGCTTCAGATCATTCACCCATGTCCAGTCCTTCACTGCATCCAGACAATGACTCAGGACTTTCACAGCCTTATTGTTGTTGTATGCCTTCAAGTCATTTTCAACTTATGGTGAACCTAAGGTGAACCAGAGTTTTCTGGGGTTGTATGTGTGTGACATCCCCCCAAGGCCACGCAGTGGGTTTCCATAGCCAAGCAGGGAATAAAACCCAGGTCTCCAGGGTCATAGTCCAGTGCTCAGACTACTGCACTTCACTAGCTATCTTTCACAACCTCCTTGGTATCATTTGTAATCTTATCCAGCAAGAGGAAAAGTTTTGAAGTTGCATTCCCAGTTGTATGTGAAAATGAAGTAAGTGAAGACTTAGATCTCTCCTGGTCACATGACAACAAAATTGCTGAGGCACACAATTAGGGAAAGGCTGTGTGAACAGTTTTTTTTCCCCTCTCTGCATATTTAATAACTTAATAATCTTCCATATTTTTCAGTGTCATCAAATGGAAAGAATACTGACAAGACCTATTAGCATGAATTTCCTATGGAAACACCATCCTATTTATTCCTTGTGCTATTATTCAAATATATATTAGCAAAAGGCTGATTATACAGTCTTAATAACCTTGCATTCTGTCATTTGATTTGTTCTATTAAACAGGGTAAGCTAAGAAGCCAAAGAAAGAGAGAGCATTAATTTAAATATATGAACATATTTGAGCTTGGGACAAATTTAGCTATAGTCATGGGAGAAACACAGTACCTATTAGAACTTTACGTACTTTTGGAAGCCCATGTTTCAGTGTCACATAGCTGTCAATAGAATCCCACAGGGAATTTGTAATTTATTGATTTTGTTTATCATTGGTATACAAATGTGTCAGGGAGAGGTTGAGAAGAAAAATTCATTGCTGCAAGCAGCTTTTAAATTGGAATCCCAAACTTAACTTTCAGTGCCTTTTAAGCAATTCTGGTGAATGTTCTTATCCTTTTAATCAGACTGAGCCTTTTTGGCATCTAGTCTTGTTGTGATTTACCTGTTTAAGGCCATTGAGATTTCTTTTCAGGCCTGATAAAACATTACATTGGAAACATGGGAGCTGCTGAAGCATGGTTCACTCCCATGCTCCTCTAGTGATGTTTGGAATATGCCATTCTGATGAAAGGCAAGAACCCTGTTCTCATCGCATTTTACCCATCAATTCACCTAAGATTGGAGAGATGACTAGGATTGCATGTTTTTCAAAATGATAGCAATTGTTTCTTGCCCTACCCTCCACCTCTGTGTAATTAACAAATGGTAAGAACGAGATCTACTGATCTAGAGTTGTTTATGTTTGATAGCAATGTTTAAATATTTGAAGGGATGTCATGTTGAAGATGGAGCAAGCTTGTTTTCTGCTGCCCCAGAGACTAGTACACAAAGCAATGGATTCAAATTACAGGGAAAGAAATTCCACCTAAACATCAGGAAGAACTTTCTGATGGTAAGAGTTGTTCATCAAGGGAATATACTGCTTCAGAGGGTGGCGAAGTCACCTTCTTTGGAGGTCTTTAAACAAAAGCTGGATGGCCATTTGTTGGGGGTGTTTTGTGTGTGTTCCTGCAGGGATGGGGGTTGGATTCAATGGCTGTTGTGGTCTCCTCCAACACTATGGCCATTCTGCACTACACTGTTATAGTGCTATTATTCCACTTTCAACATCCTATGGAATCATAAGATTTGCAGTTCAAGGAGGGAAATTTAGAATTCTCAGCCAGAGAGCTTTTTGGCCTCAGTAAACTACAAACCTTTAGAATTCCACAGGATGTTGAAAGTGGGATAATAGCACTATAACCATATAGTGTGAAAATGGCCTATGATTCTATGATGTGTAATACATTTTCTTAACTGAGCTCATTTTCTGCCAAATGCACAGAGGTTAAGGTAGGGCCTGTGAGTGCAGTATCTCTCTTCTCCATAGCTGCATGGACAAAATTTCAGAAAAACCCTCATAGTTTATATATCACCATTATGGCATGTACCCGGTAGGAGAAGAATGGGTGTCATTATGAAAATCTTCCTAGCTATGTCTAGTTCTAGTACAATCAGGAAATGGATTTGATGTAGTATGCATCCACAATTCAGAATGATAGCAGTTAGATACCATTTCAGCTGTCATGACTGCATCTTCTGAAAGCTGGAATTCATAGTTTGGTGAAGCGCTTAGGATTCTGTAGTCCACTCCCCTGCATTACATTACTGGAAGAGGCTAAGTACCTTATGAAACTACTAATCCCAGTTTTCTGTAGGATCCAGCTGTGAAAAGTTAAAGTGGTATCCAGGCACTATAATTGTGTGGTGTAGTATCCCCTTGTCCCCCAGCATATTCTGGGTGTAAACCCTAGGAGTCTGAACAGGAGATTTTCATTGTGCCCAAAATTCAAAAATGGTGATTATATTTCACCTGTATCTCACTTACTAATTTCTCTAAATCCATCATGCTCAGACTTAGATAATTAAACTTGGATCACCTATAGGTCCTACCCTAAAAGTCTGTAGACTGAACAGCATTCATTGTAAAGGAGATGGCCAAATATGAAAATAACTGGTCATTATAACTTTGGGAAAACTTCTAATTAGCCTATTATGGCTAGTCATAGGTTATGCAGACATACTTGCAGCTTACCCCTGCCCTAGCTTGACAGTATGGTTCAGAGGAACATTTTGTATGAAGTGTTGTGCATTTTTAAGTAGCATCATAATGTGGTTTATGTGGGCAATGGTTCCCCATAGCTCCACACATATTGACAGAGAACTTCCATAGTGGGAACTTTTCTCTGTCCATGCAGACTTCCTGCACAGTTTTAGGTTGTAAAGCTGCATGGAGAGCATTTATTAATACGCCACCTCACAAAGTCATTTAATGCCCTACAAGTGAAAGTGGAGCTGCATCACCTGAAGGGTAAGACTCTATGTACGACAAGGCTCAGGCTGGCCAAATGTTATGCAGAGTGACGTGGCTTCCTAAAGAAGCAGATTTTTGATGTCATTAACAGGCAGCAAACGGTTAGCTGTTTAATGTATATATGTACATATATGTTCCTCCAAGACACCTGTTGTCTTATGGCAATCCAAGGAATTTCAAAAGTTTTTTTTAAAAGGAGTACTCAGAGATGGTTTGCCATTTCCTTCATCTCAGCTATAATCTTAGAGTGCCTCTTATTCCCCTATTCGCTATCCCCCATCTAAGTATCAACTCAATGTGACACTGCTTAGTTTCCAAAATCAGACAGGATCTGGTGGCTTCATGGCATTTGGGCCTCTAGCTATCATTGACCTTGTCTGCACTACCCTCCTAACCCCCATGGGGCAGACCCCAATAATGGTTCTGTATGATGCCATCACTGTCCCATCCTCCTGTCCCCAGGCAGCACAATCATAGCTTAAATCATTGATGAGTTTTCCCATCCATGACCCATGATTGTACCACCATCCTAGACCTACCTGGCCTGTGGAAGCCACAGAAGCACAATGGCTGCTCCTCCTGACCCAACACAGCCTGGGAAAATAACCAGCTGCGCTGCAGAAGTAAGAAGTGTGGCCATCACACTTCCTTCACCACACACCCAACTGATGCATAGGGAAGCACTCCTGTTGCACTCTTCTTCCAGCAAAGCCAATGCTGGGATCCCCACTGGACATCTGTGTGAAAAAGTAGGGTGCAGAAAAGGCCATTACTCTATTCTACCATTATTCTACCTGCCAGAGAAAAGGAGATGTACTTGTGATATTTTCAGTGTATTAAAATAACTCATCTAGTCACAGTTCTTGTGTACACTTATTGGGGCTAGGGCTAGATTCTGTTTCAGCTCAGGCAGCCAAATGTCCTGGTCCTACGCCTGGTGCCTGAAGCCTCTTTATATCTGCATTCTTCCTTTCAACAAGTAAGGTGCCAAGAGGGCTTCGGTAAGAGGTGATGTTAACCCAACTGCAGAGGTGGTTGGCCATCTGATCATACTGCTCACCTTATGATAGGAAGAGCAGGCCTGCCAGAATTCCCTGTTGTTTTTTTCTGGTTCCTGAGCATATTTTTTCTGTGTATTATACTAGCTGAAGCCATGTTAATGCTGAAAGATGTAGTCTAAAAATAAAATTTTCCCAGCTAAGCTCTGGCTCAGAGCTTGGAGGAGTTATATTTTGGACTGCAGATTCCAGAATCCTCTCTCAGACAATACACACAATAGGAACAGTCACCATGTTGGTTAGGAAATTCTAGAAGCTGTAATAACTTCTTCTGACCTCTGTCCGATTGCAGCATGCATTTCCCTTCACAACCATTTGTGAATCCAGTGCCTGTTTCCTCTTCTCTCTTTTCAAACAGAGGACCCAGGTAAACTCTGCTGTTCATTGCTGCCTCAGCTTAACCTCTGAAATAGTTCAATATAATTACACCCAAAATAAAATTAGTTTTTACATTACCGAATCTTATAGTGTAGGCCATTTGCGAAGGCATGGCATTATCTCATTTGATTTATTTAAGGCATGGTATAATACAGGTTACTTTCTGGCTGGTATGGGTCCGTCTCCATCCCCATTTCAGCTAATGAAGAACAATGTTTGAATAGAAAGCCATTATTTCTATCACCAATGACCACATTTTTTAGTCACAGAAATGGCTCATAAAGACTCCCGCACCCTTCTTCTTTTTAATAAAATTCCTTTTGTATGTTCCTTGGCCTTAGTTTATTAAGGCTGATTTGTCAGTCCTGTGAAAAGGTTTTATCTTCTTCAGAATTGCTGTCTGGAGTTATTAATTACTTTTCCCAGTTTGGTGCTGTACTTTTCAGGTTGCTATGATGTGTCACCGAAATGGACCCATTAAGGATGAGTGATGTGTGTAGTAATTTCATTAGTGTCATCAATAATGCATTGCACTTTCCTTTTAAGAATCTCTTTGTGCAGGTTGCAATGTCTCTGTGTATTATATTTACGTGATCAAAATAGTTAAGGTTGAAGGAAGGTATTATGAAATGATTAGGCAAGGGGATTGTATCGATGTCATTTTAATCACATAAATATCAAACCACTGTGGTGATTTCTCTGCATCTGGGCACCATATTGGTGGTTGTAATATATGCTTTGAACATGGGCTCCATCCTATCTCATTTTTTTTCTGCAAGAGTATGTACGGATAGGATTCTGATAAAGCACTACACAAGTGTAAAAAGCAATTTCACGAGCAATTGAATTGTCTCAGAAGTTGTGTAAGTTGTGGGATATTAGATATCATTTTGATATCAATAATTTGGCCTACTATACCCCTCTGTCCTCCACCTGCTTGCAAGGCCCCAGGACAAGCTCACAGACAGGCACGGTCGCTAATCACTGTAATAGTCCAAACAAATACAGGCAGGCCAGAAATAGCCGACCCGCCGCTTCAGGAGACCTCAAGGCAAGTACCACATTATGTGTGCACGCCACTTCCAAAGACTCCCTGCCCTGAGCAGGCAGCTTGACTAGTCGAATACTCATCTGTCAATCACTCCGCATTTGCATACTGGCTACTCTATTGACAATTCGGTCTTAACTCAATCATGTAAAATACTGACCTTTTAGAGGCTTTGTCTCCAGCCTGAAACTCATTGTTGTCCCCAAGTAGGACTAGCCTACGACCACATTTTCCCCTATAAGAACCCCTGACTTTGAGTGCTTCCTTGGATCGCTCCTGCTTCCATCCTGCCCTTGCTGCCCCCAGAACCCCCAGAAATCAGGGTAACATAGCTCTCTTTCTCATTTTTAACTTGATGGGTGGTGAATGCATATGTAAATGCATAGGCTGCTACACAGAAGAACCACATGTAATTTTCCTGTATGCACCTTCTGTGCAATAATATTTTTACACAGCAAATACATATGGGAAAATTACATGGTTTTTTTTGTGTGTGTTTTTCTGACCTATGCATTTACATGATATGCATAGCTCTTACATAATAATATTTTTACACAGACTTTTTTCCCCTGCAAGATTCACATTTTGTACCCAAAATATGTTTTCAGTGCAAGAAAACCACTCGCCTTTTTGTACAAATGATTTTTTCCCAAGTATTCTCAAGTATTTCCCAAGTTACAAATATTAATAAGACATTGAAATTGAGCAGAATTGTATTCTTGTATTCTTATTGAGCAGGGAGAAAAATTGTGAAATTATTTCTTCTTGCATGGAGGAATGAAATAAGCGAAGATTTACATCCATAAGTGCCAAAATACACCATCTCAATTTAGTGGCTATTTGCCAGTATGTGAGATTTGGAAGACTTTCACAGTTCCTAAGTAGCCCTAAACTAGGGGCTATGTAGAGATTATGAATATGTACCAGTTACAAATGCATAACTGTAGGTTACATATTATAACTGCCTAATAGGATTACAGCCTTAGACACTTGATTTATGTTGCCTTTACTTTCAGATGCCTTTCTTTGCTTTTGGTGACATTATCATGTAGTGAGATCTCACTGATACATGATTCTTGTGACATCAAAAGATAAAAAACAACAACCGCTATTTGTGTCTGAGATAGATGACAGTCAGAGAGTGTAAGCACTCCATACACATAGTTTCTTGCCAGCCTGGCTCCCTAGTAGGATTGCCAGATCTGAGGACCTGGCCCTGAGTCTCCAGATTTCATGGGTCATCTCCAGGTTTGAGATAAAGGTGCAAGTTCTCCAGTTTTGTTGGGCTCAGCTCCAGACAAGAGGAAAGGGCTTTGTGCAAATCTCCAGCTCAACTAGTAGAGTGGTATCTTTGCACAATTTTCAAGGCTTAATTGATTTGTTGTGCAACATGCAAATGCTCTCTAGGGGCTCTATGTGTTTACTTAGTTAGCCTCCTCCTTCCTTTTCAGTTATTGTGGTGCAAGGGCTCACCCTCAAACCTGCATCCCCTTTCTAGTGAGAAGAAAGTAGGCTAAATTAAGTGCTTCCCATCCCATCCTCCCAACTTAGGAAGAAAGAACTTTTCCCACATTTTAGTTTAATCTGGAGACAGAGCAGTGGTTAAAATGTCTGTCTTAATTTCCAAACAGAAAAATATGGTGTGTCTGTGTCTGTCTGTTCCGTGTGTGCATGTCTGGATGACACAGTGTGAGCAACTGCGGTTGGCACTTCATGCATAACACTTAATGATATTAACAAGGTCCCTAGGTTTTAGGCTTTGGCCCAGAAACCTCCTGAAACAGGCCTGGGACAATCCTGAACTGGTAATCCTACTTCCTAGGCAGCAGCTAAGACTTGTGGGACCTCTGACCTAGGCATCAAAAGGCCATGGAAAGGGGGAGGGGAGGGAAGGAAGCAATAAGCTAGCAGTGAATGCCCTTCATCTCTCTACAGATTGACAAAGAGTAAGAAAGACAGTGATGATGATGGTGATGAAGATGATGACAACATTCTTTTCTGTCTCTGTGTTTCTCTCTCCCTCTAGCAAAGGGATGATAGCCTGTCCCCTCCCTGCCTCTCTCTCTTGCGCCCCATTCAAAAGAGGATATACATGTGTGTTAAGTGCACATGCCACACTAATAAGATGCTAGCTATTAGCTTTTGGCAGAGAATTC
This sequence comes from Ctenosaura bakeri, assembly GCA_948474755.1. Classification (NCBI taxonomy): domain Eukaryota; kingdom Metazoa; phylum Chordata; class Lepidosauria; order Squamata; family Iguanidae; genus Ctenosaura; species Ctenosaura bakeri. Next base: position 121,440 of record CAOLHI010002647.1, on the reverse strand, counting down.
CATTTTTTTACAATTTTTAAAAAGATGAATGTTTGAACAATCTGTATGCACAAATTTTTGCCCAACAAAAGACATCTTCTGAAATCCCGATCTTCAGAACAGTCAGAAAAACTCCACCTGAAACATGTAACAACACTTAGGCCCTTTTCACACCCTTTTTTTCTTGTGCGAGCACCCCTTGAGCGTCGCGTGAGTGGGAGCGTCGCTCCGTATGATGCACTCCCCCTTGCGCAATGCTCACAAGGCTAAAGCAGGGCATGCACACATGTTTTGATTTTCGGCTTTAAGCCAAAAATGCCCCGTGCTCGTGCAATGCTCGCAGCCCCCTCACGCACTTACCTGTGTGCAGTGCTTCGGCGAGCAGGGGTGGTCGCGCTTCCTTCCCTCAGCGCAGCCTACAACTCCCAGACTGCACTGCGGAACAAAGGGGCGGGGCACTAGGGCAACGGTTGCGCTAACAGGAAGCGACCTGCGGTACGAAGGAGTGGGGAAGTGGCAGCGTTTCGGATGAGGCTTCTCACGCGAGACGCCCTCCCCCATCACGCAAAAGAGTAATGTGCGAAAAGGGCCTTATTAACAGAACAGTCATAGAGTGTAACCACACAGTTATATTAGGTTCACACTATTTTAATTGCTATGGTTCCTGCCTGTGAATCCTGGCATTTGTTGTTTGTTGAGGTATTTAGCATTCTCTGCTAAAGAGCTCTAGTCTGCTACTTTGAATGACTATACTAGAGCTCTGTACCAGAGGAGTCTAAGTACCCCAACAAACTAGAAATCTTACAGTTCCATGGAATGGAGCCATAGCAATTGGTAATATTCAAATATAGTAACTGTGTAATATAGTGTAGTTAGATATACTTATTGCAAGTTTTCAAAAGGTTAAAGAATACCAGTTAACTACAACAACAGAACAGCAGTTTTTGTCTAGCTTGGTTGGTCATTGAAACATTGCATTTCAGTTGCTACTAAAGCAAAATATTTATACTGGTTTCTGTTTGGTAATTGTCACTGAGAGAAATCTGGAAATGTCAGACTAGTTTGTTAGATGAGGCTTTGCCTTAACAGTTTTGCAAATAGAGATGATTGTCCCAGACAGCGGAAATTGGTGGGGATGGGGGCAGCAGTGAAGTATTGGATATAGACCTAGCTGGACTACATGGCCTATTCTCTACTTCTTCTACTAGGCAGCTGTCCTCAGACATGGTGGAAGGTGTTTTCATTGTAAGATTCTCCAGTCTACTTGGCTTACATACTTAGAATGAGAAACAGGTAGAGTACAAATTGTACCTAAGGAGGCAAATTGTCTTGGGCTGATCTGCTGTTCTGTATATTTTCTAATGCCTTGCTACAATAATGTAAAGTTGCCCCTCTACATTCACTAAGGTTAGGAGTGCAGGACCTCCCACAAAAGGGAAAAAATCATCAATATCAAATGTGTGTGTGTGTTTGTGGGAAGGGGCCAAGGCATGGTGGGGAGAACAGCCACTCAGGGTCCAAACCAGGTCAGGGAAAGGAGAGAGAAAACAGGTGGGTCAGCATAGTGCCCTATCCTTCTTCTCTCATATCCATCTGCTTCCTTGGGTGGGTGGGGCACCAAGTCAAGGTTTGTGGTGCTGTGAAATTGAGCTGCAAGCTGCCCTGAGTGGGCCGAGCAGGAGCTGGAGGAGGACAAGGACAAGGAGAACTATAATAGGTGGGATTTTGAAGGGCTATGTGGCCTGATCAGAGCTTCTGAGAGTGAAGATTCCCCCAGAAAGCCCTGAGCTGCGGGGCTGGGGTGGGTGGCCAGAGTTTGGAGAAAGATGCAGATAATCAAATCTGCAAATGTGGAGTGCTGGCTGTATTTGTTTTGTTTCTCAATCACAGTTAAGAAAAAAACAGATTTTTTTGTTAAGTCTTACTGTTATGAAGAATATTCAGGCTTGCATACTAGAGGTGTTGTGCTCTTTGTGCAAGGAAGGCTATAGTGGAATCATTTTGTGGTGCATTTTCCGAGCTGCCATTTATCCCATCACTTTTTTTTAAGCCAATCCCTCTCTTCAAATAGTAATTAGATGGCTCTGATAGTAATCTGCAGAAAATACTCTCTGGTAGTCTTCTGGGTGACTATCGCTGGCAGTTTTATTACTAATTTGGAGTTGCCACTGGGCCTGTCATGTAATTAAGTTACTAATGGACTGTCTTGGCTGAGCTGCTTTCTTTTGTTCTTTTTTTTCCCCTTCCCCCATCCATTCATTTTATGAAATCTTTTGTACATGTGTGAGGATAAGGCAGTGTCTGCAGTCATGCACTGACCTTTAAAAAAAAAAAAAACCTATTTCCCAACATCATATACTTTGGTTTGCAATCAAAGGTGCCCCTGGGTAGAGATTTATGATATTTGCATACTGTTCTAATTAGGATAATGACTATACCTGCTTTAAGATAGTATTTATTACCTGCTCTAAAGACTCACCAAAGCCTAGAGGCTGCCCACTGTGTACAGTTGCTATATTTTTCCCCCAATAAATATATTTTTAAAGGTTTGATCCTATAGTGCTTTTGAAGAAGAAATAGTTTTACTTCAAATATTACATTTGCTTCAGTGAATAATCTGGAGCCTTTATATGCAAACTCCAAAAGAAAAAAAGAAAGGAAAAGAAAAAAGAAAATAGAGCTGCATGTGAACTGTTTTCATATGGAGGATGCCATGTGCCTCCAACATATGTATCAAGATCACAGCTGTATAAGCAAAAGAAAACAGTGCAAGGATCCATTAACACTACACAATTAATAGTGCTATAATTTCACTGTAACTGCTATGGTTCAGTCCTATGGAATCCTGGGATGTGGAATTTCAGGGAGGGGTATTTAGAAGTTTCAGCCAAAAAATTCTAGTGCTTCACCAAACCCCAGCATCCAATAGGAGGTGGCCATGGTAGTTAAAGAACAATACGGTACTGCAATTGTGTAGTGTCAATAAGTCCCAAGTCTTTCCCATTTGATCAATACCTGATGCATATACTGTAGTTAGGTTGAGGAGCAAAATGGGAAAGACTGAAGTGACTTGACAGATAAAGAAGCAAATATACAGATCAGTCTTTAGGAGAACTTCCTAATTTGGTTAGGAATGGCAGAACTTTTCAGCTTCACTGTTTCTGGGCACTCTAATAATTTAAATATCCCATAGTATGGGGATAGATATTGTGAATCTTCCTGAATTCATTAAAAGTGAATTGAAATCTCCACTGATCAACATCAAGATAAATCTGACCCCTGAATACAAATTTTATGCCAATCTGTATCATTTCTTGTTCTCTTCTTTATATATTTCTTTTCTTGGGCTATGCAGAACTTGCCACCTTATATCAACTGTTTGCATCTACTGCAAGGCATGTCCTGTACTTGTATTGCAAATTATGGATCCTGCAAAGGTTAAAGTGGACAATGTGTTTAGTACGTGATTGGATTTAGCATGTCTGGTTTTTGATGAAAAATAGCATCTATGGCAAACTAATAACCAGAACTTTGGCCTGCTGGCGATGTTTTTCTATATGTTAAGTCTTTCCCCCTGTTCTGCAATTCCAACAAGAATGTGTTTTTTAAAACAAAACAAAGCCCTGATACTTTCCATTTTAGGAAACAATACTAGCTTTTTTGTGTGGGGTGGTGGTGGTGGTGGTATTTATTTATTGATTTGATTTATATCCTTCTCTTCTCCTAAGTGGGATTCAAGGAGGCATACAGTATAAATTAAAACAGAACATCTAAATTTCAATTCAATAATTTATTACAGTCATAGACCAGCATAACAGAACATCTAAAACAATATGGATTACAAAAGTTTTAAAAAAGCCTTAAACCATACATCAAATTAAAGCACTACTTTTAAGATATTAGCAATTAAAACAATTAAAACACCTAAAATTCACATGACATACTAAAAATAGCACACTCTAATTGCATATACCTTTATCCTGTTCAATTACAACTGAAGTCCTGTTTAAACAGAAAGGACTGCTGGCAGGGCGGGGCAGCAGAGAGGAGTCAGATTGAACCTCCTCTCTTGGTAGACAGTTCCAAAGACCCTTGGAGCAGCCACTAAGAAGACTTATACCCATGTCCTCACCAGCTGAACCTGGGAGAGGGTGGGATGGAGAGAAAGCTCTGCCCCAAAGATTGTAAGACTTGGGAAGACTCACAGGGGGAGACATCTACTTTCAGAAAATCTATAGCAACCAGCAACATGGAAAGGAAAAGTGACAGCCCTCATTAGCTCTCTGTGTCATATTCTAAGACTTGGAATTCCTACTGTTAAAGGTGGAAAAACCATACCTGTTAAATCCACAGATGCATACTCACCCAAAACAGGGACTGAGATACTTCAGCGACATGCACAGTGTTTGGCCAGTGGTCAGCACTGAATTAATGTTAACTGTTTGCACTAGCCATACTGACTGTATTGTCTGGATAGCTGTCTCTTGTCAGAATCACAGACTCTGCTTGATCATAGCCTTACTGTTATGGAGCTTCCTTCCACTTGGTTTGTGTTTAACCTCTCTAGTACAATACAACCTTTCCTTCAGAATGTAAATGGCTTATGTTATAGGTAGCAATTTTCTGTTTAGTTGATGCATCTGTTTGGTGTTCTGGATTGTCTTTTGTAACATTTCTCTTTTTTACATCACTTTCTAGATTGGGCTTTAAATAAATAATCTGAATTTATTAATGCACACTGAATAAATAATAAATAAATCTCTAACCCAAAATTAAAGGAGGAAGAAATCCAGAATGTACTTGTATAAAACAAAGAAAGATGCCAGTCAGTTTGGCATTACATTGAAACAATCAGCTGATGAGTTGTTTGGATGGGGGACACTACTAGACGATTGATCGATCACATGTCTTTTAAGACAGCAGACTGTTCAGTCACTTGTGTTGAAAGTGATGATAAGGAATGTAGACAGTAACAAAGAGTATGAAATGGAAATGCGTTCATCTAGCTGAATGAGAGACTCTGTGAAACAAAAATTTGGTGCTGTGTAATAGAATGGGATACATCTCAGGTCTCTGTAAAAATGGCAAACCACTTAGGCCATTTCTGCACTACACTGTTATAGTGCTATTATTCTGCTTTCAACATCCTATGGAATCCTGAGGTTTGCAGTTTAGGGAGAGGCATTTAGAATTCTCGGCCAGAGAGCTTTTTGGCCTCAGTGAATCACTCCGTGCCATTACCTACCGCTTTTTCTGGGGTCCAAAGCAACGTGGACTGTCCCGGAAGCCCTTCCGCAGGCCTCCTCCTTGGTCCAGGGCGAATCGGAGCAGTGCGAGGTCTGTAGATCTGCACTGCTCCAGCTTCCAAAATGGCGGCTCTGGCTTCCAAAATGGTGGCTTCTGGCTTCCAAAATGGCAGCTTCCAGCTTCCAAAATGGCAGCTTCTGATTGGTCGTGGGTCCCAACCAATCACTGAAGCTTGCCACTCCTAAAGCCCACCCTCAGCAGATGGCCATAGTCACAAGTGTTTCATGGATTAAAGGAGGGGACACCTCACCCCCCCCATCATATGAGGGTGAGTCACCATTGCAGTATCTAACATCCTGCTTGAGTTATCATTGCAATATCCTATTGTGGATCAACAAAAACCAAACTTAATGACAAATTTGTAGGCAGTCCTTCCCTTGTGATACTTAGTTATCCAATTTTGTAGTGTGGTTTCCCAACAGTTGTAATGCCAGTTTTCTTGATGATACAATAAGTAATATTTGGGACAGTCCTTGGAGCAATGACACATGGTTCTGTTAAAGTATCCATGAATGCTAAAGAGGAAGGAGATGCCCCAGTGAAGGGTAAAGGCTGCTGAGCATAGAACTGGGCTGTTTGTTTGTTTTTTCAATGAGAAAATGTTAGCAGCTGTGAGTGAGATGTCACAGAGCTGAGGTTGTGATATATATTTCATCTTGATTGACGATGTTTCCTTTGATAAGATTTGTAGATAGACACTCCTGGAGCAATGAAGGGGCACACTTCTGGAAAGGCAGACAAAAATATACACATTCAACTTCTGAGCTTGCCAGGGGTTAATGTTATAGTAGGTAATGTGTATCATTTGTAAAACGTGGCTGCCACCTGGGGGTATCATCGATGATTTCAGATGATTTTCAGATACCTGTTTCCATCTTTTTGAGTCAAGCATTTACCATTTCCCACTGTTCTCTTTTAGAAACATCCTTTACAGACTGGATGAAAGGACGCACCAATTTTCAGTACTGCTGGAGGCAGTGGAACACTGCAAGCTACATCAGTCAAATGAGTCTCTTCAAGCAGCCTTGTCAAAAGTGCTCAATGCCTTCAATTCAGCTCAGGTTTTTTTCAAAGCAGGACTCGATGTCTTTGAAGCTGCTTTAGTGGGAAGCAAATGAGGAACTTGTCTCTCCTGCCCACATACGTACACATACACACGTGTGGCATACCCATGTCCAATCAAGAACTTTGTTTACATTTTGCAAAAGAAAAAAAAAATTGACTTGGACCTGAAAATTTGTAGGGGTGCAGTCTTTGTTTTGTTTTCAGTTTTTTTTCCTGGGTTGGGAGAAAGTCCTTGTTTCAAGGCATGAGATTGTATACTTAAATATAAAGCAGCCTTTTGAGCTGTGAACAGTTTATCACATACTTCTGTTTCTGAATGTGTGTGAGGAAGAATGGCTTGCCATTTGATGAAATCTGCTGTAATTTTTTTTTATATCTACCATATTTATAAATGTGTTCTCAAAAGTTACTAGTCTATCCAAAAAAAAGTTACTAGTTTACAGGTATCTGGTAGGAGCAGATGAGCTGCTTAAGATGTAGCAGGTAGCTGCATTTGTGTTCAAACATCTCAGACCCTTTGCTGCCTGAGGTGAAGAACAAGATGGAGCCTACCCCCATCTGTGCACAAAAGCGAACTCAACTGGAAGCCGAATCTTTGTTCTTCGTGGGTTAGGGGAAAGCATCCTCCATTATACCCAAAGGCAGCAATCTAGCTCAAGGACCACAAAAAGAACTTCATGAACATTTGCTTCTGTCATCACCTGGTGCCTGGGATAGCCACCTAGTTTTACCTAACTGTAAGGCTAGCCCTCTACACAGGGGAGGGCCATCCTATTTTGGAAGCCTATTTGGTTTCTAGGCACAAAAATAAGAAGGATCACTGCCTGTCTCCTTCCATTCCCACCAGCTTACTCATTCACTTGCGTGGAATTACATGTAATTTCCTGCAAGCAAATTTATGTCACTTTTGGCCATTTCCTCACTACACTGTTATAGTGCTATTATTCCACTTTCAACATCCTGTGGAATTCTGGGGTTTGTAGTTTACTGAGGCCAAAAAGCTCTCTGGCTGAGAATGTTAAGTGCACCTCCCTAAAGTACAAACCCCAGGATTCTATAGGATGTTGAAAGTGGAATAATAGCATTATAGCAGAAATGGCCCTATAACTACAAGGCAGGTACTTTACTATAAGACTGATACATATAATAAGCTGATTTGCTTCCAAATAACAACCTTACTGCACTAGGCCTATATGTGCCCGGTTGCATTTTGACTTTTTTCTCTAAAACATAGGCCATTGTTCTATATCTGAAAAAAATTATCATCAAACACTCTTCTGCTGCAGGCATATTTTGCTATGTGGCTTTATGGACTATTCACCAATAAATATAGTCCTAAACTGCTACCCATGTAAGACAAGTGAATCTAGGTCATGACATCTTACAAAAGGAGGAGGGCTCTCTCTAGGTGCCACAGTACTAATTATGAAAGTTTCTATGAATGTGGTAGAACTTCAACCATAAATATGTTCTGGTTTCACTGGCAGCTCCTTTATATGTGCTAGTACATGGTTGCTGTGTCTTCTGTGGATATCTAAGATTAGTCAGAGCCAGAAAATGGTGGCGTTTACACCGTTATGTGAAGGAGAGACACTCAAGTACCATGGATGTCATGGTCTTTTCCTAGCACACGTATATAATAGTTAATGAAACAGATGTCTTCCAGGGCTTTACTTCATTAACAGAAGTTTTGCTATAATGGATAGAAACAATATGGAAAGAATAGGAATAGGTTCCTACACCACAAAAAGAAAGAACACTTCAATATGTTTCAGTGAATTTTTTATTCAAAACTAACCTGCATATGTGCAGTGAAACAACAAAGTCAGGTAAGCCTTCAATAAGTAAACAAAAGGATTTTGAATCTTCTAAAGAGGATTCTTCTCTTTCAACAGCCTCCACCATTCATATGATTTCCATTTTGGAGGTGAAAATTATACGTCAATTTTTTTTGGCATGCCAGAATAGTTAGTGATGGAGGCTAATTTGCTTTTCCTTTTTCTTTCTGTTTTGCTTTGCCCACCTGCTCAGTACATGATTCTGGAGCCAACTGTTTATCTTGCCTTTTGTATGTAAGTACACACAGCTACAGTAGGATCACCTGGAGAAAAATCCCATTTTTTATTGTTTCCTGCAAGACATGCTCTGCTACACTGAAAATCTCTCTTTATCCAGCCCTCCTTCACTATCTTCCCAATGTCAGCACTGCAAAACATAACCAAACCAAACCCTGTCCAGATAGACTGAAGGCAAGAAAAGAGGTTCTGGGCTTGATTTCCATAAAAAGACTTTGTAAAATAGAGCTTATTTGCCAGAAGTTTTATTAACTGAGGTATACCCATACTAATACTAGCCATACTGCACCTGTACTAGCATGTCAGAAACGAAATTGGCCGTCTTGGCTCCTTATCTGTAGTACAACTGCAAGCAACAAGCAAGAAGACAGTTGTTTTATTCAAAGACTGAAATTAGAGTTGCTGTTTATTCCCTCCCAGGAAAAAGACAAGTGTTAGGTATAATGCTCCCAGAGTAAATAAAACTCTCAGCATTCACAATCAGGATACTCATCAAATCCATTGGGGGCTGGGACTGTTAACTCTTCAATCCTTTCCTTGAAGAAAGCAATGAGAAATTTTAGCAGTTGCTTCCTATGGCAAGAAAATCTTTGAAAACTGTGTAACTTTTGAACACAAATTGTAGTTTAGGAGTTCTTCCATGAAAAAATGTGCAGGTTGGGTTTTTATGAAGAACAGCATTTTCTGCACAGGAAAAGGTCATTCCTGTGCAGAAAATATTGGTTTTTTGCACAAAATAATCATGTATGAGTTTTGCGTAAAGTAAGTCCTGAACTGTGGAAATTCTTGGCAATCCAAGTTTCTTCTCATCATGGTTTCTTGACATTCTACAAATATTTTTATGACCATTTTCTGAATATTTTTTTTAATATACTTCCCAAATATTTTGGAATATCCTATTGGGTGCATATGACCCCAAATGGCACTGTTATCTCATGACTGATATCCTGTTACATCTACCACATGGCAACTTGGACTTTCACAAGGCTTTTTCTCAATAGTCCAGGAAAACTATAAGGAAAAGATGCAAAGAATGTGAGGTAAATGAAATAACTAGAACGAAAGAACGAGGAAGGGAAAGGAAGCCACCAGCATCACCTTGCCTATCTGTATGACCTGAAGGAAAATCCCTTCAGAACATTGAACAGTAAGACCCTGTTTTCATGTGATTTCAGTGAATGTGTAGCAGGGCCCTGGAGGTATTATGAAAAGCTTTGCTTGTGATGTTTGTTGATCTCTGTTGGCTCACAATCATGCATGTGTGAACTTGCCTGCCAGAGTAAGAGGCAACCAAAATGGAAGTAGGCATTGGTAGAGAATATTATAGACATCCAGAGGCCAATGACATGGACCTTTTCTTAAGCATGGATGTGTCTGAAGAGAGTTCCCACAGATCATATTTAATCCTTTGTGAAAGGTCACCGTGAGCTACTTTCTAGTATTGATTGTTACCATCAAGTGCTCATAAGGTCACTGTGAGTTTTGCTTAGATTGATAACAGGACAAGGTCCCAAATAAAGGTAACCTTCGTTATTTAATACAGAAGAGTGGCTGATAATTGGATTTTCTGCTAGGTCAAATGTAAAGGCCAGCGTAAAAGTATGAATCTAGTGTCACCCCCATCCCAATCTGTGAAGCTTTACTGCTTGTACACATCCAGGATATTCAGTGGAATTATATATTTGTCTCTCCGTCACCACCAGTGTCCTATTAAGAAAAAGAAGGAAGCAGGGCTAGGTGACTTGTGATTGATCTCCTATTTCCTGTGTTGTTATATTCTCTCTTTCTCTCTCTCAATCTCAGAATGTGTGTGTTCACATGTAAGAAGGTGTATGTGTGTTATGCCAGTGGATACAGAGGAACTGGTAATATCTGTTAGCCTTAACAAAACCAGGTAGCATATGTACCCAGCTCTAGGACTTGCCCTAATATTTGATAAAGTGACGTAATCATCTAAAGGAGAAAATCCAGGGGAAAATCCAGGGGGCAACCTACAAGCTGTTCTTTCTAAATACTTTGGTTGGTCTTGTCTGTTGGAGGATAGAGTTGAACATGCCACACAACCTGTCCTGAACACCCTTAAGCTATCCTGCAACCTCAACTATAGTGTGATAATGCCATCCTGCTAAGATTCAACTGCAACTACAGTTAGCTTCTTACGTGAGATGGGGGGTGCCATTGTTACCTTGTTTACTGGGGGTCCCGGGAGGGACACCTAAATAACCTTACAATTACACAAGTTGGGGGAAATTAGTCAAGAGCACTGGTTGGCACTACGAGAGGCAGGGTGAGCAGCAGGATCTTGTAACCCACTGTTTACGGGGTCAGGCCAAGTCAAGAAGCAAACCGTGTTGGAAATAATGAATGATCTTTATTAAATACAGGTACACAATGTAAGCAACACATGCACACAGATAACTAAGGAAAATAAAGGTGTGAGTTTGATAGCAGGATTTTCAGAGGGATAGTTGATTCGGGTGATAAGAAACCTGCTCCTGAAGCCCAGAAAGAAGAAGCGATGCTGGGATTCGATGTATCTTAGCTGAGGGGAAGCTTGCCAAGCAAAGTGGCAGCAAGGCAGTCTGAAACTTGGGAGTGATCCGAGGATGGTCTCGAATCAGGGGTTTTTATAGGGAGAAATGTAACTGCAGGCTATGCCTTACTTGAGGAAGACAGTGTGTTTTAGGAGCGGGACAAAGCTTTGGAAAGGTCAGAATTTAGCATGATTGAGTTAAGTCCAAATTGACAAAGAGTTAGCCAGTATGCAAATGCTCAGTGCTTGGCAGTTGAGTATTCAGCTTGCCAGGTTGCCTGCTTGGGGCAGGGAGTCCTTTGTAAACAGCGTGCATACATAATGAGGGTGTTTGCAGAGAGGTCTCCTAAAGCGGTGATCTGGCTATTTCTGGCCTGCCTGGGTGGAGAATGGAATGTCCAGCAATTAGTGGCCAAGCCTAGTTCTGTGCTTGTTCAGGGGCCTCACAAACATGTGGAGAGGGGTGGTGGAAGAGATCCAAATTATTGATATCAAAATGATATCTGGGGGTATCTCCGAGTAGGCCTAAACTGCAGTAACACCATCTTACATTTTGCTTTTTTCAGCAAAATGTCTTAGACTACACAGTCCCCACTCTTTAGCCATTCAGCATAATCCTAAACCTGACTATTCAAAAGGAAGTTCCATTTATTTGAATGACATTTTTTGTCCAAGCAAACATGTTAATGACTGCATCCATTGATATGGATTATCCTCTCAGGCCTGAGTAGCAAGGTCAATAAAGCAAGGTGCTAGTAAATCATAATATGTGATGTCATTTGAATTAATGCTGGTATTGACCAGTTAAAAATTAAAGTTTATTTTAAAAATTATAATTCCACAGGCATCCAGATTCCTGAGGCATTCTTTGCTACTCTGTCATAAGTCAGATGCCAGTATCCAGAATAACAAATACAGTGTTGAATAATCCCACAGCCGAAAAACTTTATGGCTTATATATTTGTGTGTTTAAGGTGGATGAAAATGAAATGATAATGAATAAGCTAACATGATTTTATTAGTGCATATTTTAGTGGCCCATAAAGAATATAAAATACAATCAAGTCAGACAAGTAATAAGTATACGGGGGAGCTGGGATTTGGGTACTAAGTTCACGATAGGTTGTAAATTGCTTTTAACAACTTGGGGGGAAAACATAAAATGTAGTGTGTGAGAGAGAGAGGGAGTGAGACTGACAGAGAGAGAGAGAGAGACTTTTAAGCACGTGTAGATATAGTTACAGACAAAAATTGTATAATGCCTTAGTTCTTCAGAAAAATGGATCAGTTGGGTATACACATGTGTTAGTATACTGAGTCTGTGTATGTTCAGTCATAACCAAATCCATTAAGCTCTATATTCCCTAGAAAATCCTTAGGAGCTTAAAAAAAAAAAAACACAAGTAAATTAGATTACTAATAATGATTTGACTTTTTTCCCCTCATCTTTAAAACCTGAGCTAACATACATCTGACTATGACTTACTTGATAATTTTGTTAGCTGCTTTGAGTCCCATTCAAATGGGAACTTTGGAGAGGAATGAAAAATGAGGGCATTGCTGCTGCATTGCTGGGTCCCATTTTGGGAGAAAGGTGGCATACAAATACAATCAATCAATCAATCAATACATTCATTCTTCTCTACCAGATTTAATTTTCCTTCAGTCCCCAACTTTCCTGCATTGAAGGGAGTGAAATATTGAAAATCATTCATGCCCCAAACTCTTACATTGTTTGCATTCTCTTGGTGATTTTGCTTGCCCCTTTTCTTTGGATGCCTAAACTGTGTGTGTGTGTGTGTGTGGTCAACCAAAATGCTAGAAATTTAGAGACTGATGGAAAATTTCATTTGCAAGCGGGCAGAAGTCTTATTATTTTTATTGGGGGATGATACTCTTGTTTTAGCCCTCCCCTAAAGCTACACTCCAGTCCCGTTTCTGGGATAGAGGAGATGGGGCATAAAATACATATTTACTGTATCAGTTCAGAAATCAGGCAGGGTATGGGCAGTTTTCCAGGTGTCTCTAAACAATAAAAATCTCACAGTTTTCTAGGTACTGAAAATATTTTGATACAGTACTCAGTCATTTACATTGTTACCCCTTCCACAGTATCACATTCTGAAATTATGCAAGCCTGGGAGACTCTACTAAATTCTGAATATGCAAATTCACCTTCACTTTGATATCCCTCCCATTTGGATATTGTTGTTTTCTGGCCTTTCTGGCTTCCAGGTATTGTAGTTTGTGGAATGCTTGTTGTAATTCCATGAGTTTGGCATTCCTGCCTGGTGGATTAGAGAACACTTCAATCTTCCTGGGCATTTCATTTTGGATCTCAGAACAGCAGTCCTTGAGCAAACAAACAAACAAACAAACAAACAAAAACTACACAGGAAGATTGGAAAGAGAAACAGCAGAATTAGAACATATCCACAAACTCCAGTCCATAGACAGTGGGTTGAACACAGACAATGGTTTCCTACCTCTTATTATAACACTAGTCAACATCTTAACTTCATAAAAGCAATCTTGGTCACTTTATTAGATCTCCTTTCTGGTTCCCACTCAGCATGCCAAAACATCCCAATAACACCCTCCTCCATTCACATCATTCACCTTGATTTTAGGCAACAGATTTTCTCCTGACTGTATCATCCAACAACCCCCATTAAAACTGAACTTGTCATTTCATCACCATACCCACAAGTTTTGCACATTTCCTGATATTCACATGTACAGCCTGCTCATCCATTGCTATAAAGGTCTGCTCCTAAGCACTTCACTCCATGCATCTGATGAAGTAGACTTAAGTCTATGAAAGTTTATGCTACCAACTTCTTTTTCTCAGTCTCAAAGATGCTACAAAGTCCCTTCCAGACTTACGAAGTGATGTCTTTGAATTGACTATCACATTTACAAATGCATGACCTACAGAGTCATACCTCCATAATTTCTTCATATTCATGATCCCTATGCTGACCTTGATCATGATTGTGGCACTATTGCCAGGAACATAACTGCCTTCCCAAACCTACTTTAACAGGCAGCAGATGCTCCAAGAAAAGGTAGTCCCTTCTGCTGGTGATCAGAGTGTGGGTGGATGATGTTTCTGCCCCTCCTACCCGAGCAGGAGCCTTGTGATAAGTCCTTGTTGCAACCCTGCTCACTTACAGGGAGGGAAATGGAAACATCATCGAACTACACCCTGATCATTGGCCAAATGTACCTCATTTCTCAGAGGAACTACTGCGCAGTAAAGTAGGTCTGAGGCAATTCAGGCCAGGACATCAAACTGATGTAGAATGCCAATCAGTTATTACAATTTCCTACATGAAAAGTTAACATGTTTGTTAACATTTCTATTTTTATGCATTTCTCCCACTGAGTAAAATGTGTTTATGTGCTTTTCAAAGTTATACTTTTTTTAAAAAAAACAAAAACAGTGTGGATTTATTTGTGTATCCTTCAAAAATGATGGTAGAAAAATTGGTCCCTGTGTTGCTTCCTCATAATGGGAAACTAAAAGATGTTAGTAGTCTTCTAGTCCATAAATAGGTACATTCATTTTTAAACAAAATTAATGTGAATTCCTTTTCATCCTCCACCACAATTGTTTTTTTCTTTTTGGCAGCACCTGTTCCTTGTAATGCTCTTGCATTGAGAAACATAGCAGGAGGCTGAGGTGATCCATTTAAGAAGGCTGAGCAAAAATAGGGGTTGGAAACCTCCAGGGCTCCCCACCTCTGAGATCCTGGAGAGCTGCAACACCCTTCGCACCTCATTTTTATTTTTTATTTTCCCTAGCAAACTCTGTACAGAAGGCACGGGGAACTGTGGGAGGCTAGGAGGCCATATTACTTCCCCACAGGACACCAGGACACCCCCCGTTGCACCCTCACTGCAATTATTATTATTATTATTATTATTATTATTATTATTATTATTCTCCCAAATGTCCTCCAAGGAGTGAAGGAAACATTTCACTATGTCTTTAGGCTCCCGTGGGCCATTTTAGACACAGAAGAATCTATGTCAACAAGAGGAAGTGAACAGAAGTCACTTCCTGTTCACATCTTGTGCAAAAGAAAGCCTCTTGTGGGCCTAAAATGATGGGAATTCTAACTACCTAAAGGTCATTTGAGAGCATTTGGGGGTAATCTTTTGACCCCTGGCATGCACAAAAATGTTTTTCCATATTTTGGGGCCTCCCATGCTCTTTTAGGCCTGGTGGATTTTGTTTTTTTTAAAAAAAAAAGTTTTAGAACAGGTGTGGGAAACTGTGGCTCTGAAACCAATATTTGTGGCCCTTGGTACCAGAGATCACTTTAGCAAGTCCACAGACTCCCCTCAGTTTCACGTTTCTTAGGCTTTGTATTGGTCCAAATCTGTCAAAAAGGGAATAAACTGTTGCAAAACACAACACATTTGTTCCATCCCCCTTCCTGTTTCCTCAATACCCAACACTCCCATGGTGTAAAAATTGGCTGAAAATAAAATTGGAAGTGATGTCATACCACTTCCAGTTTTGGCACAGTGGTGCAATGCAATGGCTGCAGGTACAAAGGGACTAAAGAAAGTCCATGCCCTGCTGCAGCTGCCCACTCCTAGCATAGAAGAAGAAAGTGCAAAAGCGGGTGGGGGGAGGACATCATAAAGTGCACTGAGAGGTTTTCACTCTTCTCCACCCTTTCATGTGTTAGATTATTACCTGGTGATTCTTTCAGTACTTAACCCATAGCTCAGCTCCAGCTCAGTTATAGTAGAACTTTTTCAAATGACTCTCTCAACTACTTGTATCTTCGCAGTTCTCAGTCAGACACTAAATGGAATTTTGCAATGGCTAAAGGGATTTGCCTTCAGGTATAAATTTCAAAGAGTTCAATTGCCACCACCCACTTTGTCTAGTAGTTTTTTTCCTTCTTCAGGAGGTAGCTAGGATAAGGAGAAAATCTGCAGGTGTGCAGTGCATTTATTGCAACCAATCAAAATGCCACAAAGATTGATGAATAAGGACAAATGCTCACATACACTCAGGTTTCGCTGGTGGATTTGGAAAAGCTATTACCAATCATTGCAATCAACTTTTTCCTCTTACAGAGAGGTACAGAGATTAGGAGGTAAAGAATCCAGACCCTGCCCCAAAAGCTATAACAACAGAATGAAATGCCTATCACTTCACAGAATAAAAATGTAAAAATGAAGAACGTGAAAATGCTTGATTCTTAATTTAGTGAGAAGACATCTGATACTAAAAAATTGCATTAAAATGGTGAGGGGATGCTGAATTTTCCTTTGGGCATGGTCTTTCCAGCCCCTTAGAAAGAAAGAAACATTTCAATAATATTTCTAAATGGTTATTATTTTGCTCTGTGCAGTGAAACAAAAGCCCATGTATAATCCATTTTTGTATCATCTATTTTTATATGATGCAATAGATTGCCAACCAATCTTGGACAGTGGTATCACCCTGCGGCCCTTTCTACATGGCGTGGCTGCCCCATAGTTGGGACGTGATGGCCGCACTCTGTGGGTTGTGCTTCTGCATGACATTGTTATGGCCCTGCCACCATCTTGTCCCCACACGTTAAGCGAGCTCAGTATTTGTAAAACAGGAAAAAAAATCTGTTTTACGCCTACCATCGTGCCATGATGCCACCTTTCCCAGCCATAAAGAAGGGTGGAAGCACACTGGCAATGCTTCCTTCCCCAGCACAGCAATAGCAAATGCCCAGCTGTACTACAGAAGGAAAGAGGCAGGGCCAGAGCACTTCCCTCTGCAGTGACTGGGCGAAGTGCAAAGAAGAGCATTCCTGACACACTTTCCCTCCCCAAAGGACTTCACTGAACCCCATCATGCAGAAATGACCTGTGTTTCATACTATTATCCCCTCCATGATGTCAAATTGCAGACGGCTTGTAAATAAACTTGTAAATAACAGCCAGTATCCTGAATCAAATACATGGCCATGATGTGTCATGGCTACACTTTAGCCATGACCCCTGAACATCTGACCCCTGAATGCCCACTTTAAAAGCCAGCCCATCATGCTGAGTGAAAGGGGTCTGTACTGCTGATGAATAGAGCATTGCAGGATGATGTCACCAGTCCTCTCTTGTCCATGAGCTACACTGCAAGAAGCTGTTGTAACTCCTCATCCTAGCATCATTTGCTGAGTAAGTGTGCTGGTCACAGTATCCTGTAGTACCTCACCCACCAGCAGTACAGACTTCCATGTGGAATGGCTTACTGGATTTTAAGCAGAGGCCATTTGTGGCTGTGGCAATAGTGTCATCATCAAATAAGAATACAGAGTACTTATGATGTCCTAATCTAATTATGACATTGTAACTAACAGGATGCCAGCCATACCCTTCCCTTTGGCCCTCAGATTGGGTGATTCCATCAGACCAGCTGAATGTCTTGTCTCTGAACACAGATCATGAAAATTTAGTAGATTTAGTAAATTATGGGCTGGACAGGGCTACTGTTAGGTGGATTTGTAAATGGTTGACCGACTGAACCCAAAAGGTGCTCATGAATGGCTGCATTTCCTTCTGGAGACAAGTGACTAGTGGGGTGCCACAGGGTTCTGTCCTGAGGCCAGTGCTATTCAACATCTTCATCAATGACTTGGATGAAGGAGTAGAGGGTGTGCTGATCAAATTTGCAGATGACACCAAATTGGGAAGGGTTGCTAGTATGCCAGAGGACAGGATCAAAATTCAAAATGACCTTGACAGATTGGAGAGCTGGGCCAAAACTAACAAAATGAAATTCAACAGAGAGAAATGTCCTGCACTTAGGCAGAAAAAACGGAATGCACAAATATAGGATGGGGATATGTGGCTGGATAACAGTATGTGTGAAAGGGATCTAGGAGTCTTGGTAAATCACAAGCTGAACATGAGTCAGCAGTGTGATGCGGCAGCCAAGAAAACCAACATGATTGTTGGTTGCATCAATAAGAGTATGGTGTCAAGATCGAGGGAGGTAATGGCACTACTCTATTCTGCATTGGTTAGACCTCATTTGGAATACTGTGTCCAATTCTGGGCATCTCAATTCAAAAAGGATATCAACAAGCTGGAGCATGTTCAGAGGAGGGTGACCAAAATGGTGAAGAGTCTGGAAACCATGAAGCCCTATGAGGAGTGGCTTAGGGAGCTGGGTATGTTTAGTCTGCAGAAGAGAAGGATAAGAGGGGACATGATAGTCATGCTTAAATATTTGTAGGGATATCATGTCGAGGAAGGAGAGGGCTTGTTTTCCCCTGCTCCAGAGACTAGGACAAGGAGCAATGGATTCAAGTTACAGGAGAGGAGATTCCACCTGAATCTCAGGAAGAACTTCCTGATGGTCAAAGCTGTCTGGCAGTGGAATATGCTGCCTTAGAGTGTGGTGGAGTCTCCTTCTTTGGAGGTTTTTAAGCAGAGGCTGGATGGCTATCTGTTGGGAATGCTTGGATGAATGTTCCTGCATAGCAGGGGGCTGGACTTGATGGCCCCTGCAGTCTCTTCCAACTCTATGACTCTATGATTCTATGATTCTATGAAATAAAATTCATTAACCATTGAAATAAGAAAATCAAATATTGCTACTAAAGGAATACAGATTTTTTCCAAACAGATGAGGAGCAGTGAAATTACAGGAATCAAAGGTACGAGGCATTCTTTCATCTCATGAGTCCAAAAGCAAATGAAGCTATCTGGAAACTGAAGCTACCAGTCCATACCACAAGCACCCAACCGGCAACTAGTACCATACATAGTGGCCAAAATTTGTATCATGCAGGCAGAGTATGATGCTCTGTCCATGCATTTCCACATCCCTTCTGCTCTCAGGAGATGCTATGACAAACTTTTACAGGCAGCCCAGGTGTATGCAAGCTACTTAGGGGGGGCACTATGCAAGGAGGTACTAAATACCTTCTTTAGAATAGCCAAAAAAGAATGTACCTGAGTGTAACCTGGCATTGCATGCATGCATGTGATAAAAAGGTTTCAAATATATACAGTTTCTCATTTGTCTTTGATTAAACACAGATTTAAGGACTGAGGAATTGATTGAGGAATGAACACAAATGTAGTTTCATGCTCCTTAAAAATTAACTCTCAGTCTTATAGGTTCCATAGATCTTACTGGTTGTGTCTAAAAAGAACAATGCAAGAGTAGGAGCCAAGCAGTATACTCAGCCAGCATGTAGATGCACAGTGTCTGATAGCAGTTTAAACTCTTGAATCTGCCTTGTTGCTGAACAATAAACTAGCCTTTCTGTTGGACTCACTAGGCTGAAGGAACAAATTGTATGATTGCCAGTTAAAATCATAGGGTTATTCTCTAGAACTTACCTGTTAAGCATTCTGAAGAAAGAGGCATTCACCATTTCAAACTGTGCTGAAGTCCGACTTCAGACCTTAGCTTAATGTTGTTTAAAGTCTGTCAGCTGCCTGTAATCTCCTTCCTTCTGTGTATAAGAGCATCTGATAGGCAGAACTGAATAAGATGGCAGTATTGTACTGAGGTAGTCTCTTTCTCTGGAAGGAGATTCTTTACAGACTCTAAAGTACATGTGATATAATACACCAGGGTGACTTTCTTTACTATGTCTTTATTATGGAGTCACTCTAGGTATGCAAGGCACTAAATGGAGGAAGTAGAATGAGTTTGTGTAATAGCATTCCAAAGGCACAATAAATCTGTCTACCTGCTTGCAATGTACTGTGGGAAGAACTGCTAGGTTTAGAGAAGTTCATTCCATGATGTGTGTGCATGTTTTAAACTGCACTTCAGAGCTGCTTTTCATTGCACGTCACGGAAGCTCTTGCCACATAGATTCTGATAGAATTAGCATTGTTCCTCATGACATATTTTGCTGGCTTTGGCATTCTAGCAAATAATAGGTTGATCATAACTGTTTCTATGAGATTCTAAATTCCGAATGTAGTTTTCGATTGAGATCCTAGATTGAATTTGTGGACCATAAAGTTCCACCAAGGAAGCCCCATTTCCTTCTACCCTCCCCATGTGGTCAGTCTTCCTATCTACCACTGGGATGCCCACATGATCATTCAGTAAGCAGGGGAGATTTGGGGTGGCTATGCGGAAGCCAGCCATAGGAAGACATCGTTCTTTAGACCTCTGGAGAATTCCCAGGACAGTGATTTTTTTTTTCTTCCTGAAAGTGACTGCTAAAACACAGGCAGCCACTATCTAGGCAACACCCAACACCATACCACTAAATGGCCCTCTAGGTTGAGTAAGCAAGAGGTCATTATAGATGGTGATGTTGGATAACGTTGGCCATTTCCGCACTAGACTTTTATAGGGCTATTATTCCATCTTCAACATCCTGTGGAATTCTGGGGTTTGTAGTTTATTAAGGCCAAAGAACTCTCTGGCTGAGAATTTTAAATGCCCCTCCCTAAACTGCAAGTGCCAGGATTCCCTAGCATGTTGAAAGTGGAATAATAGCACTATAACAGTGTAGGGTGGAAAAGGTCCCTGTCTGCAACAATCATAAAAAGACATTTACCAGTGTGATATGAACTTATGCTGACACAAGTCACCAACAGGATTCCAACTATTGACTTTAATCTGGTATGCAAACTTCTGTTTGTTTGTTTGTTTGTTTGTTTGTTTAAAAAAATAGAAAGCTCTTGTTAAATAATTAATTGCTAAAGATCAAACAATGTTTAAAGGCATGCTTGGAACTGGGACCCATTCACAGTACACAGTTACACTGCTGTATTCCACTACAACTACCATGGTAAATTCCCATGGAATGTTGCCATGGCAGTTTAAAGATGGACGTTTAGAATTCTCAGCCAGAAAGCTCTAGTATCTCAACATACTACAAACCCCAGGATTTAATAACATGTCGCCATGGCCATTAAAGTGGAATATAGCATTATGTTTGCATAGTGTGTATGAGCCCCTGCTCACTTTCTTTCTTCCCCAGCAAACAGCATACCTACCACAGATATAGCAGGTAGGGATATGTGTGATTTGTTGTAGGAAAATAGAGTGAGGAATACCATCATTATTCAAACCTGATTCCTTGTAATAGCCTTTCGCAACCTGGCATCTTTCAGATGTTTTATACTACATTCCTCCAGGAGATGACAGAAGTTGTAGGTCAACATGTCTGGAGGATGCCAGATTCAGAGAAAGTTGCCTGATAGCCAATTAACCTTTTACCTTCCTGCTTAAGAATCAATTGGAAAGCCAGATTTGGTCTCAGGGTTTCAGGGCCTGCATTCACCACTAATGCACACTCTGAACAATGTGGTCTCTTAAGCATCTGGGAATCCCTCACATGAATTTATATTTGAAACTGAGACATCTGATCCATTCAGAAACCTGATCCCATTGATAGTCATATAACCATTTCAGTTCAACACAGTTGGATGGTCTTATTGGCATTTAACTGAAGGGTTTTTATGGCTCTTATTTGCAATTATGTGTTCCTAGACAATGTTTCCCCCCGAAAGTTGAGCAAATACATTCTGTCTCTGTGCCTGCAAGTCACCTGTTGACTTATGGTGCCCCCCCCCCAAATTTCATAGATTTTTTTTAGGCAAAGAATACTCAGAGATGGTTTTCTCAGCTCCTTCCTCTGAAATACAAAATGCAGTAACTGGTATACCTTGGCAGTTTTCCATCCAAGTACTAACCAGAGCTAACCCTACTTACTTTCCAAAATTAAAAGGAATCTGATGCCTTTAGGCTATCCATCAAAAAAGGGGAGAATTATTTCTGATGAGTAAGTATGCTGTCACAAGCACAACCAGTTCTGTAACCCAAAAGAAGAATGTTTTTAATGCCCCTCATACATTCTACAATGAATTAATGCAGATTATAACCACATAGGAAAATAGGGCTGGTCTTTTTTGGCAAAGGATCGTTCATTCAGTTTCCTCTGTTGATATTATAATGGCTAGTATCCTGTTGGTTAGTCCCAACTAGAGTATTCCCATTGAATCAATTGTTAAGTGGTAAGTCAACGTACAGGTAAGCATGTAGTCATAACGTATAGGTGCAGTTGTCCCTCCACAGTTGTGGGTTTGACCATTGTGACTTTGATTATTTGTGAGGTGCATGCATGCCTTCCCCCATTCTCCTCCTTCCATTTCCTTGCCTTTTGCTTCTGGAATGGGAGAAGGGAGCACTGCACACAGAGAAGAAAGGTACATGCATGCCTTTCTCCTCACCAAGGGAATGGGGAGTGGTGTGTGCATGTTTCCTGCATTCCCTTGCCTTTTTCCCCAGCATGGAGAGAGAAGGAATGCACTTGTGCCAAGGCAAAAGGCAAGGGAATGAGAGGGGTGAGCACCAGAAGGGCATAGCAGGGGAAGTGTAGGAGAGAGTTATTCATGTTTTTTCCATCTTTGTGAGGGTTCCGCACCTCAAACTCTTGCAAAAGTGGATGGGCCACTGTGAACACATAGTCAGCACATGGAATCTACTGCATGGGTCCACCTTAGTCAGATCAAAAAGGCAATTCAGGCCACAATTCATTGCCACACAGCAGTTTCCTTAAGCTAGTTCATTCTGTCATGTGTTTAATTTTACCTGATTGGACTGGTGGTTTTACATCTCGGAGTTGCTAAAACTAGTATAGAGTTGTGTCTGCTGAACCAATCTGAGACAATTCTGTTTACAAGAATGGGATACCACATGTCCACTACATCATTTGAATTAAATTTACATCCCAGTGACATACTGAAACATCTTGCCTCCTATACTATATCCCCAAGTTAATAAACAACTCATTTAGAGTTGAAAAAGGTGGCTCATGCCACAGAAGCCATAGACTTGATATAGTGAATCTAGTGAACCAATAAATTTCAGATGATGTGGAAAATGTGCAATGAAAGGTTGATTTTTATAACCTGTTGAAATATGGATTTACAGTCCTGATATCACAGCTTCTTTCTTTTCCTTTCCTTTTTTTTAAAAAAAATAAGTACTCTCTCAAAATTCATGTTTTTTTAATAAAACGAAAGATACTATTGATATAATATAAGCAGATTCTACAGTAATTATTTTAAGAAAGCAAGTATATCCTCTCTTGTACCATAGCAATTGAGTTTTATATAACAGCAGTGTTTATTCAAGAGAAACACTGAGACCTAGAATGTTGTAGACATTATATGACAGCAGTTTTGATTGTAAAGTCTCTCTCCCCCTGAATTATACATTTCTTTCTCCAGAAATTAAACTGGATTATGAAGATTTGGATATACTGTATGTTGCACTAATGAATGATCACAAAATCTTTTTTATTTGCTTTATTTTAATGTACTGTTTAACTTCCTCAATAAACTGGACTGTATATTTCTCAAAATGTCAGTTCAACCTGATGACAAGTATGCTGTACAATGTGGGAAAATGATGTGGCAAACATATACTGGCCAGAACTGTCTATGGCAGTTATGCATGCATAAGCTAGAGTTACACACTCATGACTGTTACATATTCATGATCTTGTTAAAGTCCCTCAATCAATACTTACCAAGCAGTGGACACTGAAATTGATGAGGTACTGTTTCTCTGTCAGTACGGAAACAACTGGCAGATGTTCCCACCCCCCATCCCATTTCAAGAGTAATATCCAGCATGAAAGGAATTGTGACGGGTCCTGCCTTCACCTGTTGCACTGGTGATCATTCATGGGAAGGGGTGCAAACAGCAGTCAGGTCCTTTCTGAAGTTGGGCTAGGATTCACTGTGTAGCAGCGTAACTACAGTGCTTATGCATACATGTCTCCTATACCAAATCGCAGCCAAGAATCACAATGGGACCAACAGAAGGAAACACTGCTGGCTTATTGCTGGGTTAGAAAGTGGGGAAGATTTTACTAACTTGGAAATTTTTAGTTTGGAAGCCATCTCATCATCAAGCCACAGACTGTCCCTTCCAGCTGAGCAGCCACACACCACACCTTTAACTCCTTGAAGGAGAAGATGTGCTCTTATTCAATCATGAATCCAGCCACTTGGTTGAGAAGTAGGGCAGCTGCTCACCTTGCCTATTGAATGTGATCTTAAGCCATCTACCTCCTGGCACCTGCAGTATTGGAGGGGCTGGTTGAGGTGTTCCTGCAGCTGCTCCTCTGAGTGGCTGGAGCCTGGCTTGTGGGATACCATCTCCAGCTACTAAGGTGACCAGTCCTCCTCTGACTGCTTACTCTCTTTCTGCCACTTGTCCTTCAGCCTGACCCATGCACATAGCTGCCCACATTAAATGGATCATGTTGCAGGTCTTGTCCAACTCCTCTTGCAGCCTGAGGATCTCCACCTTTGGGCCAGGATCTTTGGTTCCCTACCTTAGCATTCACCTGATCTGCACATCCCACTCCTGGCACACTGCCAATGACACCTCATCTCCCCTGCCAGGAACCTGTGATCCCCAAAAGGGTCTTGAGCATCCATGATGGAGTATTGAGAGGCTTCCTGGTGCTGGCTGGTTTGGACACCTTGGGTTGAATGTCAGTTCCATTCTCCTTGTCCCGTCCTTGTACTAAATTTTCCAGATCTGATGCCTCTCATACAGCCTGCATGTTTCAGGAGTTTGGAGTCCAAATCCATGATAGACAGTATGTATGAAAGAAGTCTCAGCAATTTGGTGTGTCCTGGATAACTTGCCCTGACAGAAAACACTCAGAGCTCAAGCAGAAGCATTTCTTTTGAGTAAGCAAAGCAGCACAGCAACTTTCCCAAAAGCTGTTGGGAGTATTGTATGTTGTATGGTTACAGATTTATTGTCATACAAATTTAGGCACATATCGTAATACTTGGTGAAAGTCATAAATGCCACATCACCCCACCAGAACCAGATTTTCCCAGACCCTTCCAATGTTTACATATCTTTCATCTTGGGAGCAATCTTTGCCCATAACACCTTGTCCCTAGTTTCACATACCACTCTTTGGATCTTTCCCTCTCCTTGCAGGATGCCCAGTGACATGAAACATTGCAGCCATTAGCCCTTTTGGCACCTTGATGCCCTTCAAACCTAAAACTAGATCCATAATTACAAACAGCAATGAGCAAC
The DNA here is from genome assembly GCA_948474755.1 of Ctenosaura bakeri. Taxonomy (NCBI): domain Eukaryota; kingdom Metazoa; phylum Chordata; class Lepidosauria; order Squamata; family Iguanidae; genus Ctenosaura; species Ctenosaura bakeri. The sequence continues at coordinate 96,422 of CAOLHI010002647.1, read as the reverse complement.
TGATACATTGTAGCACTAGTGACCCTTCCATCTATTAGCCTGTATTGCAGCCCTGATACCATGACAGGAGCTACGCCTCCTGACGCATTCCTACCTTCTACCTTTTCTTTGCCCATTACATTTAATGGAAGGCAATTAACTATACCAGCAGTTGTGTTGGTGTCTATGATGTCAGTGGAAAGATGAACTACTCTGTGTTTTAGTCTGAACTTGAACGAAGCAAGGTGTTGAACCCTGTCTCCAAAATACACTGAGTTACTTGAACAGTTCCTTTAAAGTATGGATGAGAAGCAAGCATTATTTGTGTCCATACAAAAACATTTAATTTATTATATTTCTATACCAATTCTTTTCTCCATAATGGAATTCAACATGGAGTTCTTAGCCATTTTCCCATTCCAGGGAAGTCCAGAGTAGAGATGGAAGGAATCTTTGAAAATATTTTTTAAATGATTGAAAAAAAAAACAACTCTTGAATATTGGGAAACCCTGATAGGGAGAATGCTGGATTGATAAGAATCTGTACAGTTTAGGATTTATTCTGCACAAAATTTACATGTGTTTTTCTGCACAGAAAACAGCATTGCTTACACAGCAAACAGCATTTTATATTGAAAAAATAATACATCTGCACAGTAATATTTTCAATGGATAAAAATGCTGTTTTCTATGTGAAAAATGTTGTAGTTCAGGGCTTCTCCTTCATAAAATTCACGTTTTTTTGCATAATAAAGAAAACACTTTCTATACACGAAATAATATTTCTATGCAGCAGTATTATTTTATGCACAGAAAATGCTGTTTCCTGTGCCAAAATGGCTGTTTTCTGCTCAAAAAGAATCATGAAGATGTTTCATAAAATGAGTGCTGAATAGTGAATCGCCTTCAAAACTGTGCAATTTTTGAAGATTATCTTGCAATGGGAAGAAAATTACTAAAACTGCTTGTTGTATCCCTTGTGAATGTAATTTACAAAGAATTTCATCCCCAGTAACTTTCCCAAAAGTGCCTTTAGATCATGGTTCAGCTTTGAGATCATAGCATTGGGCCTTTCCCTCTTCATTGCTATCTACCCCAAGAGATGCAGCCAGACAATGAATTAGGTAATTTTTTTCAAAATTTAAACATTAAAAATAAAAATTAATTAGAGACTAAATTTTATGGCAATGTGGATGCAAATAGATCCACATCTACCAGTACAGATGTTGTATAGGTGCAAAAACTTGGAAGTTCAGAGGGATTTTCTCTGCTGGTTGGCTGATGTATCTCCTCCTTCTTCTCATTATAGGGACTGCAGAAAGAAAGAAAAAGAGGCCAGAAAGACAGAATTTCTGTTTGTGTGAGAGTATCTTGTATAAAAGTATCACTGACTTTCAAGAAAACAAATAGCTAGGTAACACGTAAACCTGACCTTTAAGTTGGCTTTAACGCTTCATTGAGACAATTGACCACTAGAGTCATTAGCCCTAATCATGAACATAAGCCTTTATGGAAGCCGTCACATCCCAATCCTCTTTTTTTCTGTTTCTATGTCTCAGCTATACCCCTGGCAAGAATAAGGACAAGATAACCCCTTTTAATTAGTGCAATTAACTAGGATCTCTGCAATGCTCATTTGGCTTATAATAACCAAGTAGTTTAAAATTAGTTCTCTCCTAGAAAAAAGTTATAATTGCTCCTTCAATTTCTCTTTCAATAAAGCCAATCCATTAAGAAATCACATGGGCCAATACCCAACCTCTGCAGAAAGAAAAGAAAGAAAACTCCACAGGGTGCTATATCTCAATTTGCAACTCACTGACCAACAGTTTGAAGAGATAATTCTTTATTATCCCTTACAACATTGGCTGTGTATTCAAGAACTATGCTCATATATTTTAAATAGGAAACTTTGGGTGAAGTTGTACATAAGGCTGTAATCCTGTTCAGAAGGGAGTAAAACTGACAGAAGACAGACTACTGGATAAACACGCATAGGTTCATGCTGCAAGCAATCTTTCTAACAAAATTAAGAACTAAATTAACATTTTGTGAAAAAAAATATTAACTATGTTCGTCTTATATTTGCAATTTTGGGAAGGGCATCTAGAAATCTCTGTCACAGAGCTCAAGCATCTCACCAAACTGCAAATCCTAGGATTCCATAGGATGCAATCACAGCAGCTAAAGCGGAATTGATGTGCTATAATTATGTAGTACGAAAGGGCCTGACATTTCTATGAAAAACAAAAATAAACCATGTCTTTTACACCTTGCTTCCAGGTGTGGCAATGATGTGTGGATTGTCTCTGTCCCATCCCATTCAAGCAGTAGCAGGGCAGAGTGCAGTTCAGTTTAAGTCTGATAACACATGATTTTGAAAACTAGGAGACATGAATGGGAGCAGCTAGGAAATGTGATTTGGAGGATGTTGTGAGAAGAGTCATGCTCAGTCAAACCTAAGGCCTATGTAATTTAAAATTATGTTCACATAGTGTCCAGTGAGTTACCCATAGGAACCCCATCAGAAGGACATGGGCGCAACTTCAGTTCATCTTTTCACTCTGCAGCAAGTGATATACAGAAGCATACTGCCTCTGACAGTGAGTTTAACCATGTGCTGTATGAAGATGTTCTCCTTTTTATGTTTCTTGAATCTCCATCATGCAACATCACAGGATGGCCCCAGGTTCTAATATTATTTTAAAAAGGAGACTGTATATTTTCTTTGTATCATGCACTATTTTATACATCACTTTGATGTCTCCTCTTATCTGCCTTCTTAGTTAAGCGAAACAGCTCCAAACATTGTGACTCCTCCTCAAAAGGGAGTTGCTCCAGTCCTTTGATCATTTTGGTTGTCCTTTTATGCATCTTTCCATTCTGTATAATATCTTTTCCAGGTGTGGTAGCTGGAACTGTATACAGTATTCCAACTGTTTCTTTTTTAAATAATAAGAATAAGAAGACCAACATGACCATGACAGTTTTATTTTCAGTTCCCTTTCTAAGCAAGGCAAACATGAAATTTGCCTTTTTGACACAGCCACCCAGGGTTGATATTTTCATTGGGCTATTATAGCCCCAAGATCTTTTCCTTGGCCAGTCACTGCCAGCTCAGATCTCATCAGTGTATATGTGCAATTGGCACACTTTGCCCCATATACATCACTTTAACTTACTTATAGTGACTCTCTTTTGCCATTTTATTACCCATTCTCAAAATTCAGTGAGAACCTTTTAAAGCGTTTTCCCATCCATTTTTTTTGTTCTTACCATTCTGAATAATTTAGTGTCATCAGCAAACTGCCACCTCCCTATTCAGCCCTAACTCCAGATCATTAATGAATAACGTTAAAAATCACTAGTTCCAATGCATATCCGTATCTTTCTCACTACTGAATATTAATTCCTACTCTGCATTGCTGTAGTTAGTTTTCAGCTGATAACAGGACTTCTCTTATCCATTCTCCTGCCTGAGGGTTTTCTGTATGCATTAGTCAGCCATTATGGAAAACAGAATGCTAGGCTAGAAAGGCTCTGTTTTAAGCGCTTTCCGTAACTCACCTTTTTGCAGAGCTGGGCTGCAGGGATAGTGTGAGCAGCCTCTAGTGAGAGGCTCTTGCATCCCAGTTCCTTCAGCTCCACAGCTGCTGCCTGCTCGCGCAAGAATCCCTCCTCTTCCTTCTGCAGTGCAGCCTGGGATTTTCCCAGGCTGTGCTGGGACAGGAAGTACAAGTGCCATGGCTCCAGAGCTCCGCACATATGGCAAGTGCATGTGGGCCCCTGGAGTGCTGAGCGATTGCGCACCATTTTTTGCTTGCAGCCGAAAATGAAATAGTGTGTGATCAGCACCTGCCATGCCCTGGACCGTCGCGTGATTGTGAGTGTGTCATGTGGACCGCTCCTCACAGGCGCAAGACACTCCAGGGGCCTCCAAGGGCCTCAGTCTTAATGGGCTCTTCCACCCATAAGGGTGCAGCAGCTTTAATAAAGTTGGAACTAGGTAGTCCCGGCTCAAAAAGAAGTAAACAAGAAGACCACACCAGCACTGAGATCTCTGAATCTCAGCCAGTGAGGACTTGTTCCATTGAAATGTCTCTGATCCCAGCACATACTTTACAGCTGTTGAGATTTGACAGAGACAGTCCAGATTGACCTTCTGGTGCTCTGCTTTTTCAGCTGCTTTTAAAATGTCTCTGTTTTTCTTTCTCCTTCTCCCACTTTCCCTCTTTGTCCTCAATTTATTTCACTGGGTGCAAACTGAATTCAAAATGCAAAAGTAGTTTGCACTCAGTGAAGTCAGCAGGGATTAGAGCAGAATTTTGTCCTACCTAGTAGGCTCAGCAAAAACAAACTGCTGCAATCTATTCTATTTATATGTTCTTCCTCATTAATAACTTTTGCCATCTTTACTATACTCCAGCCACACGTGTCCTGCTTTTCACCTGTAAAATGTTGCAGCATATATCATCAGCAACATCCTTAATCAACTACTCAATTGCACAATGCTCGGAAAAGGCATATCCAAAAGATTTTTATAAACTTGCAACTGCCCTGGCAGAAAGTTCTGATCCTTGCCAGAGTCCGATACTGTCAAACTGTTTGCACACCAGACAATACAGCAAGCAGTTTGATCTTTTCATGCATTGAGTCATTGTTCACACATTGAGTCATTCTGAACCTTGTTGAACAAATGAAAGTCACATTGTCCCAATGCCAATCATCACATCCACAAAGACAAAGAAGATCTCAGTTTACTAAATCAGGTGGGCCTTCCGTTCCACCAACATTCAATAAAACCTTCCCCCGCAGCTTTAAGGAAATTACGTCCTTTATAATTTGGTTCTAAAATTCATCTTCTGCATATATCAAGGTGAGGTCTACCTGATAGAACTCGCTGATCTTTCATTTGTAGCTGAGAACCTCTTCAGACAAATAGCTAATAGTGTGGAATAATATTTCTAGAGTGTACCACTTCAGACTGAAAATATGTAGACATAGACAATTTTTCTTTTTTTCCTCTTACATTCATATGAGAAAAAATTTTGGACAAGTCTAGGGAGAGCCAATTACAACTCATGAAATGCTGTGAAGGGGAACATGGGTAAAAGGACATAATCTAGAGCAGTAGTCCTTTACCTTTTCTTTGTCGGGGACCCCCAAGACTTAACACAAGATTTAAATATTCAAATTTTGTTTTAAATATTCAATACTTATTTAAATTTTCAAATATTTATTTATTAAAAGCTTCTAAAGGCAACTGTCAATACCTTGCTCACATTCATTAGGCAAAGCAAATTGTCATATTCAAATCAAATTCAAACAAAAAACAACTAACTGTGATAGGTTCAGGTTAGGGCTGCCATGAATCAGGAGTAACCTGAAGGTGCACAGCAAAGTGCTGTTGACAGGAGGAGGTTCTTTCTAGCCATCATTTTTCTTCCTTTTGAAAACCGACTTAAGGTGACTCTGAATCGTGAATCTCAATAACTTCAAATTCTCTTGTAGGCTGAGAGAATGTGACTTACCTAAAGTCATCCAATGGGTTTGCATGGCTGAGTGGGGCTTCAAAACCTGGTCTCCAGAGTCATAGGACATTTCTGCACTACATTGTTATAGAGCTATTATTCCACTTTTAACATCCTGTGGAATCCTAGGGTTTGCAGTTTAGGGAGGGGCATTTAGAATTTTCAACCAGAGAATTCTTGGGTCTCAGTAAACTACAAACCCCAGAATTCCACAGGATGTTGAAAGTGGAATAATAGCACTATAACAGAGTAGTGTGGAAACAGGCATAGCTTGGGTGTGTGTGCAAACCTGCCACCATGACCCTTTTTGCACCTTACCTTTTTGCAGTGCTGGGGTGTGGGGCTCGTGTGAGCAGCTTCCAGAGAGAGGCTCTCGCATCCTGATTCCTTCAGTTCTGCAGCTGTCACCCACTCGTGCGAGAGCCCTGCCTCTCCCTTTCTCTGTGCAGCCTGAGACCTTCCCAGGCTGCACTGGACAGGAATCATGACCAGCCCGGTTCCCGAGGCTCCGCACGCAAGGTAAGTGCGTGTGGGGCCCCGGAGTGATACCAACCGTGCACCATTTTTGGCTTAATGCCGAAAATAAAAAAGTGCATGACTGGTCCCTGCCAAATCTTGGAGCGTCGCGCCAATGTGAATGCGTCGTGTGGACCACTCCTCACATGTGCACGATGCTCGAGGGGCCCTCTCACATTGAAAATGCCATGCGAAAAGGGCCCATGTCCCTTTTGTCAGTAATGTGTCAGTGGGGGTATGTGCAAACAAAAGAGCTGTTTCAGCACCTGCAACCCCCATTCAACTGCCACATCCTTATTATTGCTGCTGCTGTTGGTGTCCAGCAGCAGAACTTTGTGGACCCCTCGTGAGGGCTCTACAGATCCCCAGGGGTCCCCAGACCCTAGGTTAAGAATCACTGATCTACAGGCTTGGCTGTAAAATGGCTAGATATAACCAGCCAGAGATTGAGTTAGGGTCAGTTAGAAACAGAGGAATGGCCTGTTAAGAAGCAAGAAATGGAAGAGATATTCATAAGATTTAATGGAAGCTGAGAATGTGAAGGAAATTGAGGGAAAACAGGTAGTTTGTCTGAAACTGGGTTGTTATGTATACTGTATGTGGAACTAGCCTAAGCTCTATTGTTTGTTTTATTTGTTGTATAATAAATCCTTACTATTTTTATTTTCTGCATCCCTGTTTGAAAGATCTGATTTAATATTGGTCATTCTTCACCACACAGAACCCACTGATCAACATAGCCGCTTGTCCAGTATAGTGGTCAGCTTGAGACCCAAGTACCAGTTTCAGGGATGGACCTTATGGGTATAAGGACAAGTTGAGTGATAGGAAACCAAGGACTGGAACTGTGGGACCATCCTGGAATGGAATTCCATCACAATCCCACATTCAGAAAACGAAGAGCCTTTCCACACTACACTGTTATAGTGTTATTATTCCACTTTTGACATCTTATGGAATTCTGGACTTTGCAGTTTACTGAGGCCCAAGAGCTCTCTGACTGAGAATTCTAAATGCACCTTGCTAGTCTGCAAACCTCAGATTCCATGGGATGTTGAAAGTGGAATAATAGCACCGTAACAGTGTCATGCGGAAAGGCCCTAAGTAACAGACAGACAAGATCTCATCATGCTTCTGGTATACTAATTATTCTACATAGAATATTAGCAATTTCCCTCACTTATCATTTGAAACAGTCAAATATACAGTATGATGTGCTGCTTTTCTGGAGATTATCTCAGTAAGGTTTATTTAAGTTTCTTTAGAAGTTTGCCACCTCTTACAAAACTTTGTTTTCATTCTCATGTGGAAAGGCATTGGGAAAAAAATCAGGAACATTTTCCCTGTTAAACCACATGTGACACAGATGATCAAGTGACTTATGCAATGTGTGTGACCAGTCCCCTAGGATGGAGGGGTCTCAGTGTTTGTCTGCTTGAAGGTGAAGACAGAAATAACCATAAGCAGAAAACTTAAGAAATTCCAATGCTTCTTTCAATGTGAAATAACAGCAGCTGTGTATTCAACACAGAAGCAAGGTTGTTCCCAGAGTGCCGCCATTTATAATGCACTAAAATCATGCTCTTTTTTGTCTGACATTCGACAAGCCTTTTCAGTGAATAATGATCTTCTGTCTGAGCAAGGCAATATATTATGCCAGATGCAAATGAGAATTTCATTCATTACAATATGCTGTTCCAAGATTGCCGGGGGAGGCCCTCTTGAAAAGTAATAGATTTCTATTTCCTTCACTGCCAAGTACTTTAATGCGCACACCCCCCCATCCAGTTGGGTAAGATATTAGAAAGAGGTTGAGAGGTGATTTTGGGGGGGCTATTGCTCCCATAGTCCCTAGTCCCTGGCCATGCCAACCAGAGATTCTGAGAGCTGTAGTCCATAGAAATAACTTATTTGAACTGGGGATAAGACCCTCATCAACCAGACTCCAGAACCTCTTGTCCACATCATCCTGCTCCTTCAGACAGCCAAAGGTGTGGGTCATGGGAAACTTTGAGCTCTGAGTACAGCCACATTTGTTCCCATGCTGAAAATAGGGAGTTGATGTCCCAAGCCAATGAAGATGCTCCATTTAACCAATCTGAGCAACTGCTGTTGAACTGTGTAGCAGCTATGTCGAGACTCTTGCCATTTCTGCACTACACTGTTATAGTTCTACTATTCCATTTCCAACATCCTATGGAATTCTAGGGTTTGTAGTTTACTGAGGCCAAAGAGCTCTCTGGCTGAGAATTCTAAATGCCCCTCCCTAAACTGCAGTCCTCAGGATTCCACAGAATGTTGAAAGTGGAATAATAGCACTGTAACAGTGCAGTGCAGAAATGGCCTTTGCAGGCCTGCCTAGCATGGTCATAAATCTATTGCCAAAGACAGCTGGTGATTCTGCCCTGGGTTTTAGTTCAAGCTTTGAAAGAGCTATCAACAATGCCGAACTTATTTGCTGATAGATTTCAGCACTTTGGAAAACAACTTTCAAGTTCAGACTATGGCCATTTCCACACTACACTGTTATAGTCCTATTATTCCGCTTTCACCATCCTGTGGAATTCAGGGGTTTGTAGTTTACTGTGATCAAAGAGCTCTCTGGCTGAGAATTCTAAATGCCCCTCCCTAAACTGCAAACCTCAGAATTACATAGCTGAAAATCACAGCCCCTCTTGACCCAAAAAAGTTTTTGCATTTGACATCAAGGAAAAGTCTGTGATACTGAGAATGATAAGAGATTCAGTCCCCATAATTTAGAAGGCATTAAGCACTGGTTGTTGGTGACTCCTGTGTCAATGGATTTTGAGCTGAACTTCAGAGGAGCTGATGATGAAACTGAACCTGTCACAAAATATATGTAATATGAACAACAGTTTCCTAGTTTTACCAGAACTGTCCTCCTCCTACCCACTCCACTCCTACCCACTCCTCTGCTCATATTTCCTTCTTCTGAGTTAAGCTGATCACAGTACTCCTCAAAAACACAAGGATTTGCTGCATTCAACCAGGTCTCTGCTTACTATCTGCTGGGTAAATTTTTAGATGCAACACTAGTGAGAAAACAGAAATACATCATATCTGAACTGGGCCAGCATAAATCACTTTTTTCATGATATACCACTCATAATTTGATTCATTGATTCATCTCTTGACAAGACAAGGTCAGTCGAAATAAAATGATTCACTTTCTTGCCCACCAAAGGAAAGAACTTAAACAACAAATTCATCTTCACATCTAACATCATGGAATCTCACACACAAACACACACGCCAACTGTGAGCCCAGAAGCAAACTGAGGAGCAGATCTGGACAGTTGATAATGTCAGCAAACATTGTAGAATAATTATACAGGCTTCAGCAAACTGGGGAACTAACACGAGTCAACAGAACATAACCAAAGATAGCTTTCCCTTCCTTCCTTCCTTTTCCTTTTCCTTTTCCTTTTCCTTTTCCTTTTCCTTTCCCTTTTCCCTTTTCCCTTGCAAGTATTTTCAAGCTGCTTTTAGGGTGGTACACTGCCAGAGGAGGCAGCATGGTGTGGTGGTTTGCGCACTTGACCATAACTCTGAAGACCAGGGTATGGATCCCTCCTTGGCCATGGAAACCCATTGGGTGACTTTGGGCAGGTTACATTCTCTCAACCTCAGGGGAAGGCAAAGGCAACCCCCACTCTGAACAAATCTTGCCAAGAAAACCATGTGTTGCTGTTGCCTCAGGATGCTATAACATAAGTTGGAAACATAGAATCATAGAATCGTAGAGTTGGAAGAGACCACAAGGGCCACTGAGTCCAACTTCCTGCCATGCAGAAATATACCATCAAAGCATTCCCAACAGGTGGCCATCCAGCCTCTGTTTAGAAACCTCCAAAGAAGGAGATTCTGTTACCACCCTTGACACCCCTTTTGTTTTCATACTTGGACATGTTTATGGCTGGAAATACATGATCAAAGCCAACCTGACTGCAGGAGTATGTTGCCAGATGTGGTCAGACCATAAGTTCAAAAGGGAGTAAGTGGAAAACCATGGCATCAAGGGTTTCAAGCTAATCTCTTCCCTGATCTTAGATCTTTGCATTTTGGAACAAGCCTGGATAAGACAATCAGAGACCATTCTTTATGATCTCATTCTATGAAGACCTTTCCTACACACAGCCTACTGGTCCAAACTTCAAGAGGTTATCATGATTCCCATGAATTTTATCACTCTGCTATCAAAGCAATCATCTACCCTTGAACCCTTTTATCAATTCCTTGAGAAAGTTTTAGCTTTTGCCAGAACACGCTTTCAGGACAGAAAAAAGAGTATATAAATCCTGATTTTAGCTTAAGCAATTTGTAGCATTTGTAGTGTTTCAGACTTAATATATGACATCTAGATTGCTGTGCTATCCTCAAATACTCTCTGAGCCACTACTTCAACCCTTTTCTATCACCCTTTTTGTCTCTAAATCTCTCTCTTACAACTGATCACTAGACTCTGAGGAAGCATATTCCACTGTTGAACTGCTTTTACCATCAGGAAGTTCTTCCTAATCTATTTTCTTGATATTTGAAGCCATTCCTCCATGCCTTAGGCCCTTTCCGCACCTTACCTTTTTTCAGCGCTGGAGTGTGGGGATCACACGAGCAGCCTCCAATGAGAGGTTTTCATGTCCCTGCTGCTTCAGCTCCGCATGAGCTGCCGCTCGTGCGAGAGCCCCGCTTCTTCCTCCACAGTGCAGCCTGGGAGTTTCCCAGGCTGCGCTGGGGCAAGAAGCGCAATCAATGCAGCTCTGGAGGCTCCACATGCCAGGTAAGTGTGCACGGGGCCTGGGAGCAATGTGGGTCGTGCACCATTTTCAGCTTCCAGCCAAAAATGAAATGGTGCGTGATTGGCGCCTGCTGGCCCCTGGAGCATCGCACAATTGTGAGTGCATCGTGCAGACTGCTCCTCACAATCGCGCAATGCTCCAGGTGCCCTTTCTCATGGCAAATGCCATGCAAAAAGGGCCCTATTCACTGAAGCAGCAGAAAACGGGCTTTCTCCATCCTCCATATGACATCCCTTCAAATATTTGCACATATTTGCACATCTCCAGACTAAACATGTCCAGGTCCCTAAGCTGCTCCTCCTAGGGCATGGTTTCCAGGCTTTCTACCATTTTGGTTGCCCTGTTCTTGACAAGTTCCAGCTTGTCAATATCCTTCCTGAACTGTAGTGCTCAGAACGTGATACAGTATTCCAGGTGGGGGCTGACCACAGCAGAATAGAATAGTAACAACCTGAAGACACACAACAGTGACAATCCCTGACAAAATGATGTACAAAGAAGAAGTGAGAGAGAAAGTAGAACTTAAAGATAATCACATCAGAACTGGTTTCCAAACATAATTGCTTGGTAGAGTTGTTCTGCCAACTTGACCTATGATATCAGTAAATGGCAGTTATGAAGAGGAAAGCCAAAGCCCTTTCTAAATGCCAGAATAGAAAGGGGAAGGTGTAATTTTGTTGAAAAGGAGTTCCAAAGACCCATGATTGCCACCAAGATGTTCTCCTTTTAGTCCTTTTTAGTTCTTATGGACTTCTTGTGCTCAAGATCTTTACCAACTGGTTGAAGGGCAGTAAGGAAAGTCTAGCCTAATCTCCTGTCAACTGAAGTTCTAGGAGCAGTTGCTGATAAAGTCATGATCAGATCCCCACCAAACATACCTCTGAAGTTGGCAGAACAGAGAGACACATCTCACCTAAGGATCCAAAATCTAACCACCCTCATCTCAGAGAATACATTCCTTCAGATAAATATTAAGTTAAACTGTAATATATTTTCAGGGAGGTATCAGTGAAAGTGAACAGCCAGCATGGTGTAGTTTTTTGAGCGCTGGACTGTGGCTCTGGAGCCCAGAGTTTGAATCCCTGCTTAAACATGGAAATCCAGTGGGTGACCTTGGGCAAATCACACTCTCTCAATCTCAGAGGAAGACAAAAGGCAATTAATTGGTGATTAATTGGTGTTTGGCATAAATTCACTGGCAGTGATGCAGGAAACCCTTTTGGTGTCTACACTGGGAAAAGGCAGATATGGTTAGATCATTCTGTGTCTGAATGAGCAGGGCTCCCTGCTGCGGCTGACACTTCTGTCCCTGGGGCAGGTGGTGGTACTGTCTGCTCTGCAGGTTCTGCTGCAGCAGTCTCTATGCCAGGGCTCAGAGAAGGTTCTGCTGCCTCAGAGTCTGAGTCTGAGTCTAGGTCCTGGAAGCCCATGACACCCTCTCTCTCTCTCTCTCTCTCTATATATATATATATAAGCGTCTGTGTGTGTATGTGTGTTTATATATATTAACACACACACACACATACAACATAAACAACAACGACACAAATTATATATTCAATTTGACATATATGCACTGTCCCCAAAGTTCAATGTATCCAATGAACTACCAATGGCAGGACACTTGTGCCTGTGATGTTGAGTAGTATTGCAACATTTGGATGCAATTGTAAAGTCCTAAATTTAAAAGAAAATCAAACTAAATGCAAATATAATACAGAAATGACATTAACAAGAATGCACCCTTTTGTATCTGCTTAAATACATAACTGAAAATCCCACTACAGTGAGCTTTCCTCACGTGCAACCTCCATACGTGTAAATTTGAGGTTGCATGAAGCACTGAGTCCCCTGATCTAAAATGGCAGTGATGTGTGAATGGACACACTGCAACAGCTGCATGCACATCATGTCCATTGACTATAATGAGACTTGAGTATCCATGGATTTTGCTATTCACAGGGGGATCCTGGAACTGAAACGTCAGGGTGAAAAGAACCTACTTTCTTTAGCCCTTGCAACTGCAGCTCCTCACCAGCTAACTCAAAGGGGTTATAAATTCACCATCTTTGGATGTTAACTTGACATCCAAATGGAACATGTGAACAGTTTTTGAAGACTATTCCAGGCTTATTCTGTGAAAAAATAAACTTTTTTTGTGCAGAATTGTTATTTGATTCATAGAAAATGCTTTCTACACAGAAAGTTCCATTTTCTATATGAAAAATCATGTGTGTTTCCCACATAGAAAGTCCCAAAGTATGAAGATTCTTGTCTAGGATTCTCCTGACCAGGGTTTTCTGGCACTTCAAAAACCTGTTTTTTAATGGTGTTTTGAACATGTTCCAATATGTTTTGGGGTATGTTCAACATCCTGGTGCTTCAGGTCCTTCTTATATCTTTGTATGGTGGACATGTTATTGTAGAACTGCATATTCTGCCTGCTCTGAGTTATGATCAATGTATACCTCAACAGAGAGCCTGTGGTGTAGTGATTCAAGGACTGGACTAATACCCTGGAGACCAGTGTTAAATGCCCTGCTTGGCCATGGAAACCTAATGGATGAACTTGGGTGCAACACACACACTCCACCACCAGAAAACCCCATGATCATCTTATGGTTGATATAAATTGGAAACAACTTGAAGGCACAACCATTGAAGGAAATAACAGTATTTCAACAAAGTAACACAATCATTTTCAGTGGAATGTCTGCAAAGGGTCTCAGGTCCTGTTCGAAACCCCGGAAATATATCACAAAGCATTGCAATCAGGGATCTATTCTAGCATATGAGATCTACTTTATATTTTTTTAAATGAAACCCCTGTCACTACAAATGGGCCATTTCCACATGGCATTTTCCATGCGAAAGGACCTGGAGCATCACACGATTGTGAGGAGTGATCTGTATGATGCACTCACAATTGCGCAATGCTCCAGGGGCCAGCAGGCGCCAATCACACACCTTTTCATTTTTGGCTAGAAGCCAAAAATGATGTGTGATCGTGCATTGCTCCCGGGCCCCACGCACACTTACCTGGCATGTGGAGCCTCTGGAGACACTCCGGTTGTGCTTCCTGCCCCAGCGCAGTGGCTGCGCTGTGGAAGGAAGAGATGGGGCTCTTCTGCAAGCAGGCAGCTTATGCAGAGCCTAAGGACCCCGGATGCGAGAGCCTCTTGCTAGAGGCTGCTCACGTGATCCCCGCACCCCAGCGCCAGAAGAAGGTAAGGTGTGGAAAGGGCCATGGAGTCAGATGCTAAAGGGCAGCAAAAGAGCCGAGTTACAAATGACAAGATGATCTGACAACCTAAATACAAAACTACACTTGAACTACTACAGACTTACTAAATGTCTAGGATTCTAAAAATCCAGTTTAAACCTAAACATTTCCATCATTATGAGGTCTGGAGACACTTACTGACCTAAAGCAAGTTACCCAGGGATCTCCCAATGTCCACCTCTTCTGTATACAATAGGAAGCTAGACAGAAAATAGAAATATTTGCAAAACTTCTGAGAACCTTCAAGCTTGTTTCAAATCAGAGAAGTCTGGGTGACAACTGTAGAGACAGAAACATTAAAACCTGAAACACTGTCCCGCACTGCTATTTAGGCAATTGTTTTGTTCCATCTTCTCTTCTCAGTGGAAGGAAAAAGTAAATGTGGATTTAGAACAAAATATTTACAGGCAATTCAACTGCTTAATTGTTGTTCTTCCTGCTGTTTGCACAGGCAAATTTACAATGCTGGATATTGAGGGAAGGAATGATTCCTTTTTAAAGAAAAATAATGAAATAACAGCCAGATGGCTGCATTGTTAGTTTTATTGAACACACCATAGGGGATATGAACAGCAAATATTAAGCCAAACTCCTAAATTAAACACAGAAAACGTTGTTCTGATTTGTTCAGTTCTTGGAAAAGCATAGGGATATAGGAAGCATCTTTGTGCTGAATAAGACCATTGGACCATCTACCCACAATACTGTCAACAATAAATGTCAGTGTCTTCCCACCATTTTGGGGAGGCTTCTCTGCCTGGAAATCTCTGGTAGTCCCAGATGTTCACTCATCCAAATACTAACCAGGCCTGATTCATAAAAAGGAAAAGGAAAAGTTGGGGAGGTAAAGAAATATGTTGGACCTTTAGTACTGCCTTAGTACTGTAATGTAGTACTGTAATTCATTTTTACTAGTTCATTCCTATGGACCTAGCAAAAAATGCTAGATGTCCAAGCTGGGTTCAGAAGAGGAAGAGACATGAGGGATCATATTGCAAACCTGTGTTAGATAATGGAGTGTGGTTTGTAGTTTACAGAGGCCAAAGAGCTCTCTGACTGAGAATTCTAAATGTCCCTCCCTAAATTATAGACCCCAGGATTCTATAGGAGGCTGAAAGTGGAATAATAGTACTATCTCCGCCGCTTCCTCGACCTTCTCCAATCAGCGCTTCTTCAACCTTCTCCAACCACTTTCCTTTGTTTGCCACGTCGTTCGTCTGTAGCTCACACACTCACCCCTCAACTACCCGGCTGTCCATCAATATCAATATATGCCTCTCATCTGCGTCTTCTTCTCCGGAATCACCTCCATCTTTCTCTCTTCCACTTTCTCTTAACCACTCCCACCTTCTTCTTATACACTCTATCCTGTCCTCTCTATAGCTTTCCGAAATATTTCTCCTCCGCGGCAATGGGATGGCAAAAGGAAATAAAAATACACCAGTTTCAAATTTGCAGTCACGAGAAGGAGGGGGGGAGTAAGAAAGGGAAACAAAGCCAAAAAGGAAAAAGAAAAAATCTGGCTCTTCTTCTTCCCAACTGAGAAAAAGGAGCAGCCTGTTAGAATCCACAAGTACTCTGAACCCGGCTTTCGCTTTCTCTTCGCCTGTCCTCAGTCCTCCATCTTCTCTAAACTTTCATATGACGACTGTCGTCTCGTCCCCAGATCCGATTCTCACTGTCTGAGCTTTTTTCTTCGCACTTCACAATTTAAATTCCGTTTTTCCTCTCACAGTCTGTATCTTATTTTATTTTGTTTTACCCCCCCCCTTTGCTTCTTACAAATCTTCCGTTTAACTTTTGGACTTTACAGTCTATATACAATACGATAAGGGGGAGGGATCAAAGATTACCGAATGCAGCCAAAATCACTCACTTTTTCGTTCACAGCGGACTAGATTCTCCTGCCTTCAGATCGTCTCAAACAAAGGAACGACAGGTACCATCACCCAGTTGGTAAAAGATAATAGGATCTGTAAAATTAACGTATTATTTGAGGATCTGTGGTGCTGTGGATTAGACCTTCTTGAGGTCGCCCGGGAGGTAATGGCGGCTCTACGGCCCGTCGTTCTTGTCTCGGACGGCGGGTCACCTGCTTCTCTCTCTTCTACTTGCCTCACGCCGTCAAAGGGCCCCCTTCAAACCGCCTCCGAGCACCCCCTTACCCGGGGACTAAACTCCTTATATTATGGATGAAAAAACTGGAGAATCCGGCCTCCCCAGGGCATCGGGATACCGCAGCTCCGCGGGACCCGACTGGACACCACGTTCGCACCACCGGAAGTCCCAAACCAATGAATAATAGTACTAAGTGTAGTGAGGAAATGACCAAAGTCAGGATTGTCCATGGTATTGTATTTCCGGTTGTTATGTATGTTTGTGAAAGCTGGACAGTGAAAAAAAGCTGATAGGAAGAGAATTAACTCATTTGAAATGTGCTGGTGGAGAGTTCTGCAGATACCCTGGACTTCCAAAAAGACAAATGAACAGGTCCTACAGCAAAACAGAGCCAGCACGATATAGTGGTTTGAGTATTGGACAACAACCCTGAAAAGTAGAAATGGATTCCCCGCTCAACCATGGAAACCTACTGGGTGACCTTGGGTGCATCACACACTTTCAGCTCCAGAAAATCCCATGATATGTTCACCTTAAGGTCACCATAAGTTGGAAATGTCTTGAAGGCACACAATAACAAGGGAAAATCAATCCTGAATTGTTCCTAGAAGCTAAAGCAAGACTGTCATACTTTGGACATGTCATGAGAAGACATGTCTCACTAGAAAAGACAATAATTCCTAGCAAGGTAGAAGGCAGTAGGAAGAGTGGAAGACCACATTACAGTGGATAGACTCAATTAGGAATCCACAGAACTAAATCTGAAGGACTGAGCAGAGTTGTTGATAATATGAAGGTCTCTCATTATAGGGTCATCATAAGTGAAAACTGACTTGATGCAGTTAACAAAAATCATTGGCCTGACCCTGCTCAGGTTCCACAATCAGATGAGATTGTGTGTGTTCAAGTTGTGGTGGTAGTACATGTTAGTTATACATTTTGAGGTATTTTAAATTACTTTTTCCTTTTTAGGGCATAACTTGACTAAATCATAGAGAAAGTATACCATATGGTTCAATTGCTGGTTATGCAGTGCCTCATGCTGCTTCTTCATGTGCTGCATTGTAGATGTTGAAGCAACAACAGATGGATGGTACGAGAGTCTGTTTTGTACCACAGTTTGGTGGAATTCATATGTGTTTTAGCTAATGAATAGTAGCTATTTAGTTACTTTTGTGAAACAGGAAAGCAAAGACTTATTTACACTTGAGACCATTGTGGCTGAACTCTTGTTAGTAACAAAAACTGAATTACCCCACTAGCAAGGAGTTATTCACTTGCACACCATCCAAAACCTTTCTGGAAACTGTCAAGCCCTGAGAGGGAGCACTGCTAATGCCAATTAGTGGCCTGGATGGAGAGGGAGTAGGGAGGTGATAAAGAAGTGGGTGGTCTCAGCTGTGAGGGGAAGAGAAACACAGGTGCTTTTCAGCCCAAACAGAAACTTTTGCCCTTTCCACACCATACCATTTCCTGCCACTGCCAGGATGGGTGTGTGACTTGAACACTCCCCTCCACACCCAGCCAGCTGCCTGCAGAAGGGTAGCTCAAGGAACATACTCCTGCCTTCCTTGGTGCAGCTGGCAACTTCCTGTGCTGCACTGGGAAAAGAGGTGCCTTTATTGCACTTTCTTTCTTCCTGCATGATCACTGGTGACAGGAGCACTGTGCATTCACAGGCCATTACTAGAGTTTTTCCAAAAAGGGAATGTCCTGCAATTGCAATGGCTGGGACAGTGTGGGCAGCAGGACCACAGCAACATTATGTGAAAGCACAACTCATGGAAATAGCCTTTGTTTTATTCCCTCTGGCAGCCAAGACCAGCTGCTTCTTCATCACTCCGCATGCATGATATAGAATCTTAGCCTGTAACTGTAAGGGGAACTAGTTCAGTTTTCAAGGTCTGGAGAAGCAAGATAAACTGTAAAATTAATATTTAAAGAACACAATCTGGTTGGCTACTATGGGAACATGCTGTTGGATTAGATAGCCCCAGTTGGGCTCTTCTTATGTTCTTAACAGTGTGTCTCTTGGTGAAAATCATTATTCATCTTAAAACAGCTAAGCAAATATAAGTATCTTATTAATACAAATGGGTTTCTCTCCAAGCTCTGCTGTCCACACATTCCTGTTTGTATATATTTCCACAATTCAAAAAGGACACATTCTGTCCCAGATAGGCCACTTTCATTACCACTATTCCTTGATGTGTCATGATTTTGTGGGGGTGGGGTACATAATCCTCTTGGCTAAGTTCAGAAATATGTGTGCTAACATCGTCATCCAATTATAACACATTGCAGGCTGGTGAGATTAAACAAAAAGGGAAATTAACTGTTCAATTAATTCACAAATCATCTGCACAGTCTTTTATTTAAACTGAATTTTATTACTGCCTTCTTCTGTGTTTAATTTCTTTGTAATAAATAGCCATGTCTCAAACATTGCAAAGAGTAGAATGCTTAAGCAATGCAGCAGCACATTAAAGGAACTGCTGGCTTCCTCCAACGATTCGTGAGACAGCAAGTCTCAAATTCACTAGGGAGAAAGATCAAAACAGAAACTCCAAGCTGCCTAGGGAGCAAGTCATACTTTGAGGTTACTGATATCCTGTAGCCAAAAATGTTTTCTATTATGCACTTTCTTATGCCATCAGGAATCAATGAAGATAAGTTTTGTGAAAGCACATAAATATAACCACCAATGCCGCTGATATTAGGTTACAAAGCCATTTGTAATGCCATTTTAATGCCATACAGAGGAGCAGGATTAGCATCATGGAATCGTACCATTGAGTATAAGCTGAGGTCAGTAAGCATGCACTGCAAACCCTTTGACCTTGCAGCTTCTTTCTCTACTGTGTTGCTGACTGTTCACCTCCACTCTCTAAGTAATTGAGTAGGAACAAATAGAAGAAGCAACAGATAGTATGTTGAATCTTGTCCTGTCCATGAAAGAGGAAAAGCAAATAGGCAATGGCATAAACCATGATAGAAAAATGGCCTTATCTGCTGAAGAACCAACTAAAGACATGTTGCTCAAGAGTTACAAACATGGATCAGTCTCACAGAGGTAAAAAAACAGTACAAGGCCACATTCTCTCTTCTATATAGTGTGAAATGTTCATGTACTTTGTCTTTTCTTGCATTTGTTCACACTACTAATGTGGCTAACTGGTGTTGTAAAAGTTTCTTTTCTGATACAACTCCCAGAATCCCCCAGCCTCCTGTGCCCATTGGGAGTCCTAGTACAAAAAAGGAATATTTCCAAACTTTCAGTATTACTACCCATCTGACTCAGTTTCATCAGGATCTACAGCCTATGAAGCACACAAATGTTGCTTCAATGTGAATCTAACCTAGAAGGCCTCAGATCTCTCCCATAATTTTGTGTGCTAGCTGAAGCAGCCTTGGCTTATCTCCATTTTCCTGAACCCAGATATTCATTTATTCATACATACACACATATTGCGACACTTATTATGGTTTGTATCCTAAGATACAAGCCACTGTTTCACCTATTTTACAGAAGGAAATTTTCCTGTCATCTTCCTTTCCACCTGAACCCTCACAATGATTTGGATCCAGATAATGACTCTTTTTTTAATCCCATCTAAAGGAATTTCTTTCAGATATTTTGACATCTGACTGACTAATAATAATAATAACAACAACAACAACAACAATAATATTCTTATTGGAATGAGCACTTATTTACACAATGCACAGTCAGACACTATAAATCTGAAAAACAAGGGCCCATATCATATGTCAAGGTCGTACAAGAGCCCTGGTGGCGCAGTGGTTAAATGCTGGTACTACAGCCATGAGGTTGTGAGTTTGATCCTGCCGGACTCTGGGTTGACTCAGTCTTCCATCCTTCCACAGTTTGGTAAAATGAGTACCCAGCTTGTTGGGGGCAATTAGCTAGCACATTGTAAAGCACTCAGAGAGCACTTAGCTAATAAGCGGTATAGAAATATATATACTATTGCTATTGCTATTGCTAGAGAGCCTTTAGAGTCAAATATTAATGGTGCTATGCAGCCATTTCGTTGAATGTATGCAACCATTGTGTTGAATAACAAAATTATACAACTCAACCAAGACAGAAAACGTGCAATTGAATGTACAACCAAATGTGCATTGTGTGTAGATACACACTGTGCAATGTACATCTATGTATTTGCACATTACCTGCTGAAGGCACCTGCAACAGGGCTTCTAAAGATGATGATGCAAACCAAACAATTGATACAGAGATGCCACATACAGTGAGAAGTGGATGGGGAAAGGGTAATTGTAATGTTTACTATCTTGTATGGAACTCAGGAAGTGGAAAAGAAATCATTTTATACTTTCTAATGAAAAGCCAAAAACAAAATTGAGTTATCCTTTGACAACTGTCCCTTGACAGAATGTTGTAATTGAGTTCTCTAGACAAAAGCTGAGTTC
This sequence comes from Ctenosaura bakeri, assembly GCA_948474755.1. Classification (NCBI taxonomy): domain Eukaryota; kingdom Metazoa; phylum Chordata; class Lepidosauria; order Squamata; family Iguanidae; genus Ctenosaura; species Ctenosaura bakeri. The sequence continues at coordinate 75,723 of CAOLHI010002647.1, read as the reverse complement.
AAAAATGCATATTCACATATTAGGGGAAAGTGCATGCAATTATTAATTATAGTAGCATTTAAAATATATTATATGGGGAAGTGTCTTGCAAAAAGGTATGTGCTGGGCAAAATTGGGTGCGCAAAACGCATATCTTCAAAGAACACAAGAACCTAAAAATAGTCATGCTGGATCAGCTCACATGCCTATGAAATCCAACATTCTGTTCACACAGTGAGCAATCTGAAAGAAACGCAGACAGAAGAACATAAGTGCAACTGTACCTTCCATCTTGCAGTCCTGCAAAGCTGATACATAGAGGCATATTAAATGTGAACACAAAGGGAAACATATGCATTAATTTCACCATCATTAAGCATTTTTCCCAGCAAACAGAACAAAGCTTTTTGATGTCACAAACAAAACTAGTCAGTATATCATCATCCAGGGTGCTGCTGGATAAGAAACTGATTGCTTCAGGTTTTTTACCCCAAAAGAGAACTGTGTATTTCCCTGTGCATCAACAGAGACCTTGGTAAGGAATCCAAGTTGCAAATCAAGATTGATAGAATTAGTCAAGAATCACCTAGTTAACTTAAAGTAGTTAAAATCTGCAGGGCCAGATGAAATGCATCCCAGAGTACTGAAGGAACTTGCTGACAAACTCACAGAACAACTTGCCATTATTTTTGAGAAATCTTGGAGAACAGGGGAGGTGCCAGAGGACTGGAGATGAACAAACATTTTCTGTCTTTTCAAAAAAGGCATAAGGCAAAAGGAAAAAGGGAAGAAGGGAGGAGGAGAAGGAGAAGGACATCCATGAAACTACAGGCCAGTTAGCTTGACCTCAGTACCAGGAAAAATATAAGTATTAGAACAGATTAAACAAGAGTCTGTCTATCTTGATGACAATACAATGGTTAGTAAGAGCAGCATGGGTTTGTAAAGAACAAACTACACTTATATCTATTTTTAAAAAAATCAGGTCACTACTTTAGTAGACGGTGGGAATGCTGTGGATGCCATTAATCTGGTTTTCAGCAAAGCATTTTATAAGATCCCACATGATATTTTGATTAGCCAAGTGGCTAATTATGGAATAGATGAAACACCATTAGACGGATCTGTAATTAGCTAGAAAACAATGCTCAGGAACTGTCATCAGTGGCAGTGCTTCAAATTGGAAGGAGATCTCAGGTGGAGTTCTGCAGTGTTCTTCCTGGAGCTGATGCTCTTTAATGTTTTTTTTCCCCTCTCAGTGATTTAGATGATAGGGTGGAGGGAATCTTTATCAAATTTGCAGATTATGCAAAACTGGGCAGGGTGGGGAGGCATACCTAACACATTGGAAAAGAGGATCAGAATTCAAAAGAGCCTTTGTAAACTAGAGAACTGGACTGAAATTAATAAAATGAAATTTGACTAAGACAAATGCAGAATTCTACATTAAGGCAGCAAAAACCAAATGCACATTTATTGGATGGAGGGATGCTTGGCTCAGCAGTGCTACATATGAAAAGAACCTTGAGACTGTTGTTAGATTTAAGTTGAACGTGAGCCAGCAGTGCTATTGCAGCCTGCATTAATAGAAGTATAGCTTACATGGTAAGAAGAATAATCATGCCCCTATATTTTGCACTTGTTAGACCTTATCTAGAGTACTATGTTCAGTTCTGGAGGCCTCATTTTGAGAAGGATGTAGACAAGATGGAGTAAGATCAGCAAAGGGCAAGGAGGATGATAAGAGGTATGGGAAGAGAATAAAGTTCTTAGACATGTTTGGCTTGGTGAAGAGAAGACTGAATGGAGACATGATTGCTTCTCTTTAAATATTTAAAGCGCTGTCACAAAGAGGAGGGTACAGGTTTGTTCTCTGCTGCTTCAGAGAATAGAACTAGGTCTAATGGTTTGAGGTCAATTGAACATTAGAAGGAACTTTTCAGCAATGGAACCAACTACCTAGAGAGATGGTGGAGTCTCCTCCAGATGTCTTCTAAAAAAAAGTATGGACAGCTACCTGCTGGGAATGCTCCAGCTGGAGATCCTGCATTGAGCAGGAGGTTCAACCTGACGGCCCATAGGGCCCCGTCCAACTCCATGATTCTATTAATAATGAAGTATGCTGCCTCTGCTCCCGAGAGGTGATCTACAGCTATCCCACCTAGTGGTGATTGATGGCCCCATCCTCACAAATTTATCCAGTCTTTCTTTGAAGTTGCTCAGTTTGGCAGCTGTCTTTTAGTGAACGGCCTTGTAGTGAGTTCTATAGTTTAACTGTGCTCTGTGAAGAAGTGCTTCTTTCCATCTGTCCTGAATCACCCACCCTTCATCCTGAGCATTATGAGAAAAGGGGAGAAGCTGTCTTCTTTCTTCACAGGATGTATTCAATATTTGTATACATTTTCATGGAAACTTTTTAAAAAAACTCAAAATTTGGAATGAAGGCAACTTAATTCTCAAAGTTTGGGACAAACAAAACTAAGGACTGAAAATCAAAAGAAACTAAAAGGAACCAAACATGACAGACCTGTTTATTCTTAAACCCAGTAGCCATGTTTGTCCTTGCCCCTAAATTCACCAACTCTGCTCAGACAGCAGAAGTTTGTCAGACTCATGAGGTATTAAAGACTGATACTTGCTGAGAGCATTCAGTAGCCAAACAAACAACCCAAATGTGCCTCACCAGCATTTTCTTCAAGAGATTGATTTAGGTCTTATTTTAAACTTGCAGGCACAGGTCTAGGCAGTCCATCTCCTGCTTGCAACAAAATGTATTCCTGACCCTTTTAATTTCACTATAGGCTAGCATTTTTTCCCAGCTTGGAAACAATTTCTTTTTAGCTTCACAATTAAAAACAGACAATGTATCAACATCCAGAGAACTGCTGGATAAGAAACAAATTAATAACGAAAGCTGTGGTGTGAGAAACGGAATGGCAATTTCCTCACGAATAGAATCTGCTTCCGTTTTCAGCAAGGCAGGCTCAGAGATACCAATGGAGAATGTAAATAAGGAAAATCAAATCTCTCCAAATGTATGAGGAAAGTTTTCCTTATCAGATAATGAACCAGCTTTTAGTGATGAGAATGGTAATGGTTCCATTAGCAATGTTGATAACAATAAGAACACAGCTGGCTTGCAAGCGATGCAGCTTCACTTGCTTTGCAGCTGACAGAAGAGGCAAATACAGCAACGAACTGTTGAGCTTTTTCTAAAGATCTTTATCTGAAGTAGCTGTTAGTGTTTTGGGTTGATGTAGTTAATAACACCTTTGTTTGCATGATTATCTCAGCTTTATAATGGTCAAATTTCTGATATGTATTATGAGGTCGATATGCTCATTACTTCATCATGAAACAATGTAGTGGGGCTATAGCTTGGTGGCAAAGCATATGCTTTGTATGTTGAAGATCCCAGGGTCAATTCCTGGCATTCCCAATTCAAAGGGATCAGATAGCTGTTTATGGGAAAGTACTCTGTCTAATCTATCGGACACTGGCCAACCATCAGATCAGACCATATAGGAAGAAATGGACAAAACAGTGTGACCTCTTAAAAGGTTCCAGGTGTCACATCTGTCCTGTATATTTGAGCCAAGTAGAACAAACCAAGGCCCTATCTGCACCATACTTCCAACCAACCATGGGGATGGGAGAAGGATGGCACCATGGTTCTGCCTGATGTTGTCATGGTCCTGTCCTTCTCCCATCCCCTGGCAGTGCAATCATGCATTAAATCATTGACAGGTTTTCTCACTCTCATACTCTGCTTCCAGAATATGGACTCTGACTCAGAGTCTGAAGCAGGGGACATGCCAGGTCCTGCCGTACAAGAAGAGGTTACATGGCCACAAACAGACCAGGGGGCAGTGCCAGCTCCAGCAGAGTCCAGAGAGTCCTTCAGACACAGAGGATAACTTAACAGTACCTACCTTTGCTGAGCTCAGACAACAAAGAGAGAACCTACACTAATCCCAGAGAATATATAACCAGCAACAATTAATCAGGCTAGGTGGCTGGCACATATAGCTGCCGCCTTTCCCTCCAGAAGCTGTCAGAGCTTATCTGACTTTTCTGTTCACTGGATGCCTTGCTGAATTCTGTGCCTGACTTTGGGTTACCCTGACTCTGGATTACCCTGACTGACTTTAGACTTGCTGCCTTTGGACTCTGTTGGACTTTATTTTGACCTTGTGCTTACTGAATAAAAATAAATAACAAGCTGGGAACTATTCAGTTTGTTTTGTTTGAATTATCAACTGTGGTGCTGGAACTGAGATAAGACAACCACCACCATTGCAGACTTTCTTGTGTTGCAGAAGCCCAGGAAGCACAATGGCGTGCTTCCTGCCCCAACACAGCCTGGGAAGGTACCCAGCTGTGCTGCAGAAGGAAAAGGTGTGACCATGCTGCTTCCTTCATGATGGAACCAGCTGGTGTAGAAAGGAGCACTCCTGTTGTCTCCCCTCCCAGCAGAGTCGATGCTAGGATCCTCACTGGAGGACTCCACAAAAAGGTAAGGTGCAGAAAGTGTCCAAATAGAGTGATACACAGAGTAGTCAGAAGTTACCAGGACTACAGTTGGGGTACCCAAGCTGGGAAGGATGTCTTGGATTCTGATCTTGCTTCCAGAAATCACCCTGTGCACCAGTCCATCTTTTCTGCAGAGGCTTATTGTGAAGCAGGAACAGCTGGCATCGCTTTGATTGTGCTACAAATGTATGTCTTCTGCATTGTACCTTGGCTTTCTCAGAAACTGGTCTATGACTATAGTAAAAGATCTATCTATCTACCTATCTATTTACTATCTACCCTGGCTTTAGTCCAGAGTTCTTCTGGCTCCCACTCAATGAGACTTAATAGTATATATCTATTTTTACATTATCTTTAAATTCTATGGGGATGTTCTTTAGGTTGTATTTTGGCACAATGATTTATTTAGTGTACCTTTATGCTACTTTTTAATATTAGCAGTGTCGAGGCAATCTATGTGAGTGCATAAAGTGTTTTCTAAGTGGATAGCAGGAATGAGGTGATGCTACCTTGCTGCAGGAATGTTTTGACTAGCTAGCCTCAGAAGGTCTTGCTTTGTCAACATGAGAAGATTGCTTGCAGAAAAGGTGATTGGATCACCCCATAGGGTCTAGGGTGATGTTAAACCCTTAAAAAGGCTTGAGTATGCCACTGTTGTTTTACCACTCGGGTCATTTCTTGGTGGTCATGCTGCTTTGCTGACTGATTTATGGACTACATCTAGAAATGCTGCTGGTTTGTATGCTGATTTATTGTCTTACTTATCGCTTCCTGACAGAAACCCTAACTTTAACCTCAGCATGCTTAACTAAATAAATAGCCCTGAGCTTATCTTTATAAGTCTCTGAAACTGTTTTTGGCTTGCCTGGAGTTGCTTGGTTGCAGCTGAATGTCGCTGTCCGGTCAACACTCTGCACATGCTGTGAGGAGCTACCTCATGCTACCCTGACAAGCAGTTCACAATCTGCTGCTGGTCTTGTTTTTGTAGAAAGAATGGAGCTTCACTATCTTCTGCTTCTGATTATGTACTCCATTTGATCTTTATATTGGCTATCTGACTATCAGACTATCTGCTGCAGCCCAGTAGCTGTTTGGCATATTTAGTCCTGCTCTCTGCTACCATCAGCATCACCTCTTGCCACTCAGAAGCATGCAATTCCATCAACATGGAAAGGCAATGCCATTGGTGGAAACTGATAATTAAACACAGTAAAAGACATCATTGCATTAGAACGCATTACATTTTAATAAGTATAAAACCATTTTAAAACATAATAAAGTTACAAGTACAGTACACATACCCCTGTAAAAGGCTGTAACCATTTAATCATTAAATGCCTATTTGCATAAAAAGGTATTTGCCTGCCTTCCAGTTGTGTTCCTCTCAGCCTTGAAGACTGGTGCTACAACCATTTGTAACACCTAATATATCCAGACTACATATTTTCACACTGGTCTTCCCTATAATCTTAAAGAGGTGAAGAAATACACTGAAACATGGAAAATAGCACAGAACAATACATCCTTAGGCATTTTCCCTACATTATATCCTTGACATATCAGCAGGGTTGGAGAGAAGATATATACTATGTTCTCACATAGCTCCCACTCATTATAATGGGTCATGGTCAGGAAACTTTTGTGGTAGGCTGTGCCCTAGATATCTAACTACATACACTGTTGATTTGGGTCTAAAGAGCTGTTTGCGGTGCTTACTGTAAACAGGAGACACTGATTTTCAACAGAACAATGTACGTTCCAACTTATTTGCTTAGAGTATGCAGTTAATGTTCCATATATAATTTTTGAAGTTTGGGTGTCAATATTTCACCAGACCTAGTTTTAAGGCAGTTTACAATATTAAAATATTTAAAATTAGTCAAATCACACTGTGAAACGGCAAACCAATAAAGGCAGTGAGACCTTTAACTGCTTAGAACCCTTTAAATTCTTGATAAAATGTGGAGTGAATTATCTGGTATCTGACAGAAAACAATGTTGATGCCAGGTGAGTCTCAGGGTAGAGAGCATTGCACAGACTACTAAAGGAGTGACAGAGACAAGGAACTTTTCTGATGATAGGAGAGTGCAGATTGGATGGCAAGGCAGAAAGTGTTTCTTTAAGTACTTGGATCCCAAGCCATTTAGAGCTTTAGGAGAAGATATGTACTTGTACTATGAAATGGGCCTGAAAGCTGTCTCAGAGACAATGGAAGTCCTTTATGGCTGAGAACATCAGATCTGAGTGAAGTTTGTGAACCACCCTTATGATCAGACTCATGTATATCTATTTTCTAAATCACAGATTATAATCAAATAACTTTTGCAGATATGAGACTCTGAGTTTTGCCTATTATTCCCCAGCTCTTTTATATGTCTATGACTCAACAGTTTCTCCATCAAAGCAGAGACCAGACAAAAACCATTATGCCTGCTTCTATTCTCTTTGATATCCTTTCCTTATTCTGTGCTTGTTCAGATACTCATCTGAAAAAGTGAATGTGCAGCTTTTACTTTGGGAGTGGACAATTACAGTTATTTTCTTGTATCCCTGTTTCTTGTATAAACTGCACTGGCATTATCTAGCTTCTGGATATAAGTACTTTTAGTTCTTCAATAAATTATTCCGTCTTTTGCAAGGGCAGAACAGAGCTTCTATCTTCGATTTGACAAGACAGTTCTATGAAATTGCTTTTATCACCGTGATTGATTACGAACTTGTAGAACTTTTGTTCTAGAATGTTGGAATATGATTTGCACTTGAACAATGTTATCATTCCTTGTATCCACAGCCCTGTTCAGGCATCATCTCATTTAATCTAAGTAAACATGCAAAGAAAGGAGCAAGCTAGCCCTCTTTCTATGCCTTCACTTCCCAAGTGTAGAAAATGATGCCCTGAAGAGAACATTTTCTATATGAAGAGATATGAAGGGAACTGCCCTGCTTAGAGTACAATTGAGCCTTGGATCTCCTTTTACACTGAAAGAAGAATCCTTCAGCTTGTGACAGTGGGAAGGTTAATAGAACAGTAAAAATCTGGAAAAGACTTCAAGGGACATTTAGTCCAAATACCTGCCATGCAGGAATTCACATCTAAAGCACTCCTAAGAAATGCCCACACCACCTTGGTTGAAAAACCTTCAGTGGAGGAGAATACATGACCTTCAAGAGATAGTTTATTCCTCTTGCTCTTAAGAGATATCTGCCAGCAGAATTCTTGAGCCTATCCTTTTTGTTAGGTCTTGAAAGCAATGTCTAGGTACTGTTCTTTATTGACTACACTATGGGCGCAGCCTTGTAAATCATAATCTGTCATCATCTAGACTCCAGTCTGAGTTATCAGCAGATTTAATAGAAGCAGCTCTGTTGGTGTAAGGTACACTATTATCTGCTGACATTTACCTACCATCCTGGCACATCAATTTATAATCTGTGAAACATAAAATATACATGCAAAAGAATAAATGATGGGTTTTAAAGGCTAGTATTGTAATTTACAGATACTGCTAGGTTAATCAAAGCTGGAGTCTTATTTATATTTAATGAATTTAAAATTCTGCTTGGGGAAGGTCTCATGACTCATAGATCACATGACGGATGCAGATAAAACTCCAATTTCAAATAGAAGCATTTCCACTTGTTGAGTCTTAGGCATCTTAAAGCTTCAGTCATGTATAATGAAGTTACCCATTTCTGAAAATGCTGTTAGCTGCACAGAAAATCTGTTTTCAGCATACCTATGCACATGCATACACAAGGGGCCCCCACACACACACACACACACAAAATACATGCTAATTTTGTACAGAGTAAGTCTTGAACTATGGCATTTTCTGTGCAGGAAAACATAACTGATAAAACCATTGACTGTGATTTGATGACAAAATTGTCACAAAGCCTGACTCCTTCTCATTGCTTTCATTTTTCCCTTATGGAGAGCTTAGAAAGAAGAGTTATCAATTTTTACAGACAAACTGTCTGTGTCTCTGTTTCCTCTAAAATCACTAACAAGCCAATAGACAGAATGTTCCTTAGATTCAGATTTAGGCCATTTCCGCACTAGACTGGTATAGTGCTGTTACTCCACTTTCAACATCCTATGGAATCCTGAGGTTTGCAGTTTAAGGGGGCTAGAATAGCCTGATTTGGTCTGAGAATTCATTGAATCAGAAGCACATTCATGAAAAACATCATACTGGATTCCACAAATATGAAACAATTTCCCCCTTTCCAAGAAAACTGATATCCAGTTTTGTTACCATAGTGTACTTGAAGAATGGTGGGAGCCTTTGAGTGGAAATGTTCAAAATACAAACTGCTCCTACTTAAAATTGTCTCCTGCATTTTGAGCCAGGTCCAAACTTTTCAGGTTTAGTTTGCTTTGCGTTACCATATTGCTCCTCTAAACTGAGCCTTCCTCCACTACTCTTTTTAAACTGGCAAAACAGAGGAAGGGTAATTGGCAATGAAGGAGGTACAAAGCTGCTCTAATTCAGTTTTTTGTTTTGTTTTGTTTTTTTTTGGAACATCGCTGCCAACCTCAGAATTTTTTAACAGTTCAAATAGGAGAACTCAAAAGCCTAAATCCAGTTCTTAGTTCCAACCAGAGTGGACCTATTGAATCCATTGAACTTTCATAACTGTTTTACCAAGGAGCTAGTGTAGTTGGGATCTTGTGTAGTTGGGATTAACAAACAGATTTAGCCCCAAATGTTGTATGCGCAAGTTGGTGGAGGTTATGTCATTCTTCAATGCAGATATCTGGTTGGTTAATCCAAGCGTTTTTAATTTTTTATTCCTTGAATTCATACCCTTCAACCATCCTGGTTTAGCAGGGACAGTCCCTGCCATCCCAGTCTGTCCTTGCACTTTGTCAGCTACTGTTAAAATAGATCAGTTTACCTCTACTCCTCCCACTTTCCCCCTTAATCCTCAGATTACTACAGTTATTGTAAACTGAGGTCAAAGTAGTTTCCACCTAATCAGCTGAGAAGGAAGGAGATGAGAGGAGGGTGGAATCTTGTCTTTCCCAGTAGAGTTAGGCAAAAGCAAATTGTTGCACCTTCTCCTAGCTTTCCTGCTCTACCTCATTGATAATTGCTGCCATTAAGACCACAATGTCATGTTGTTGGCTACATGTGACCTGGTTTTCATCTGTGATGTGTTGAAAGGTATATGAATAGCATCAAGACATTTCTTACATTATCATCAAAATACTGTTTCTTCTATCATCTAATACAAGCTTGAATTTTATACTTAAGACAGTTCACCTGAGAAGGTGCCAAGGACTATTATGAAAGCTCTGACTAATAAAGGGGTAACTTGGAGAAGACAAAACTGATAATAGAATTGGTAATAGTCTTCAAAGGCATGAAGCGTTATTATTTATTATCATTATTTATTTGATTTATATCCTCATTTTCTCCCAATAAGGGATGCAAAGCAGCTTGCAACTTGCAGCTTGCAAAAATAAACAATCTGATTAAAACATAAATATAAACAGTTATAATATTTTATTTATTTATTTACATTAAACCAATTCGCATATTATAAACAGTTCATCTATTGTACATTCTTCAACCACAAAGAGTTAAAGGCTGAAGGTCTTTTAAAATAAGAAAGTCTTTGCTTGTTGGCAAAAGGAGAGCAGAGAGGGGGCCAAGTGAGCCTCCCTTGGAATGGAGTTCCATAGCCTGGGAACAGCTATGAAGAAGGTTCTTTTCTGTATCCTCACCAGATGTGCCTGTGAATATGGTGAGACTGAGAGAAAACCCTATCCAAAAGACTAAGTTTTAGACAGGGTCATATTGGGAAATATGGGCTTTCAGATAGTCTGGACCTAAACTGTATGAGCTTTGTAGGTCTTAACCAGCACTTTGAATTATGCCTGGAAACAGTGTGTGGTAGCCAGCCCCACTCAGCAGTCTAGCTACAGCATTCAGCACCTACTGAAGTTTGGGAACAAAAGGAAGCCATGTGATGATGTTGTAGTCATCCAAATAGGTGGTAGTCAAGAAGCATGTTCCTGCGGTCAGAGCTGACATCTCAAGGAATGGGTGTAGCTGGCACACTAATTGTGCAAATCCACCCCTTTGGCTGATACACCACTGCACTCCTACCTAGAATTAGAAGATCTAAAGATGGTAGTGCACTCATTGGTAACCTCAAGTTTGGACTTTTGCAATGGTCCACTGGAGGCCGTTTATTTAAATTGCCTAAAACAAGATCGGCAATAGCCACCCAGAGGACCTTCTCATCTGCCACCTCTAGACTGTGGAATGGCCTGACAGCAAAATATGCTGAATAAAAACAAAAACTGCTGAAGAATTATCTCTTCCTGTAGGCCTACCCAGTCTATTTTTAATTATGATGTATTTTTAATTATGATTTTAATTATGATATTATTTGTATTTTAACAGTTTTATGTGTTTGTGTGTGTTTTAATTGGTATGCTGGTTTTAATTGTATTTTAACCTTTGTTATACCCTGCCTCGAGCTTTGAGGAGAGGTGGGTAACAAATGAAGATGTTGATGATGATGAGACTGTCAAAACCTGGACCTCCTGGCTCAGTCCAAGAGTATGATGAGCTGAAACCCTGAGATTTCAGGAAGAGCATAACTCCATCCAGCACAGGTTGAATCCCTATTCCCTGATCTGTCTTTTGACTCACCAGGAGTACCTCTGTTTTATCTTATCTTCAATTTGTTTGTCCTCATATTTGCAATCATATGGTAAAGAGAATAGAATTGAATGTCAGCAGTGTAACAGTGACTCTGAACCCCAAATCTCCAGACAATTTCTCGCAGTGGTTTCACATACATGTTAAACAACATGGGGGACAGAAGTTAACCCTGAGGGACACCACGGGCCAATACACAGGGTGTTGAACAGGAGTCACCCAAATGTTGGCAGATGTTATCTTAGAAGACGATGGTTTTTTGTTCTCCATGTCTGATTTGGGAAAGGTATCAAATTATGGAATGAAACTGTAGTCAAAGATTATTTCGGTTGACATATAAGAAAATTTTGTAGTGTTGATGGTCCAGTGGGATAGTCTCAGCCCAAGATGCAGGAAAAGTAACTAGAAAGTGTTTGAAGTCACTTTCCATCCAGTCTAGATACGAAGGTCTTTGTTGCTGTAGAATAATAGAATTTTTTTTCTTCAAACAAGGTTTTTTTTTTTTTTTGGCTGGATGCTTGCTGTTGACAGGGGATTCTTAAACTTGCTGTTGACAGGGGATTACACTAAACAACCCATGAGGTCTTCCTCAATTCAGTTGTTCTCTAATTTCATGAGGAGATAAGCTATGCATACCCAAGACAAGAGTGAAATTAAAATATTCTCAAAGCTTATCACTCGGTAGGTGTGCTTTTCTGAACACTTGTATCCAAGCTACTATTTTCAACTTGGATAGATTTCTCCCCGAACTTTTTATTGCATACTTAATACATCTTCTTCTTGAAGTACTAGCTACCTTTTCGATTCTTGCATGGACTATTATAAAAATAAGACACTTTTTAACTGGGAAGTTTCTGCCACAGAGTACAAGCTGTCATTGAATAGAATTTTCTTAAATTTCTCAGACCCTACTTGAAGTCAAATCCTGATCCTGTGGAGATCAGTGAGAGAACTCCCACAAAGGAGATGTTCAGGTAGACTGTAAATATCCAAAGAAACATTTGAACTCAACAAGTTTTATGTTTTGGCAGTCATTATTTAAGAAGCACATTAATATATGCACCAAGAGATGTCAGTGGGAACCTGGCTTTCCTTGTCTTGTATATGTTCCTTTGAATGTCTCCCCTTCGATTTCTACTTTTCATCTAATTTGCACATAGGACAAGTCTAATATATACAGAGAAAAGAATATGATAACTACACCTACACTTGTCACCAGATATTTATTTTGAAAACTACTATTCTTTTCCACCCCAACAGTACAGTAATATTAAACTATGTATGTGCCCTATTCAACGCTATCCCTTGGCCACAATGGTACATAGATTTAGTCACACTTAAGCCCTTTGAGTTCTGTATTGGAGCAAATGTGTTACCTCACTTCTGGAAAGTATATAGGCTTGAACTTTGTTGAGCACCAACAGTCTTCTGTGGGCAGAGATGAAACGCAGGCAAAAATGGATCTTTATGCCTCTAATGCCATGTTCCTTATGATATGGGATTTTAGTCCCAGGCAACGTTATATGTCAAGTGAGACAACTGCATGAACGCTGCATTCAGAGCATTTACTACATGCTTTCTCATTTAGGAAGCCCCAGCTAGAAAAACCAGTTCTTTTTACAGTGTTTAAGGCTCTACATTAGGCAGGTTCTATAGACACAAACAGAAAGAGAAGTTTCTGCCTCATATGTAGAGAAGTTTTTCTGTACAAGAAATGGGCAGAACGTACGGGATTCTGTAAAGCATGTTAACCATCATGAATTATATTATTCTTGAATAACAACATGTGTTGAAAATTAAATATATTTCTTCATCATGCAGTCCTGGTAATGAAATGAAAATATTTGCCAATACTTTGAACTGGTGCTAGGAAGTAAATCTAAGGTCTTTAGGCTTAGTAGGAGCTATGTTGGAATATTCTCTGAAATATGCATCCATGTTTTGAGGACTTGATTTCCTGTCTTTGTTTAAGCTCACTATCAATATGGATTCAAAATTGAAATCCAGCCATTCTCATGTCATGAGACCATTCACAGGTGAGCTACAGCTATCATTTCTGAGTAGTGCTATATGGAATGAAATGAAGGGAATGAAGGGAAAAGACCATATGTTCAGAGGCTTTGATGAGAGGAGAGAAACGTATTGGATACATATTTCCCTACAAAAATATCTGTTTCATACTTTCCAAGACTGCTATGAAAACAAAAATGCATAAACTCATATCTGCATACAGAAGCTGTTTAGCAAAACATATGCAGAAGTACATATGAATTTACTTGTAGTTGTAATGGAAAAAAAAGTTATCCCAAATGGAGGTGGGATAGAAACACTGTGAGAACTTCTGAGCATTCTGAGAAATGCAATGCAAATAAAACTGACAGATCCCTAATGGAAGTCTGACAGTTTCACCATGTAGGTATGCAGAAAATGAAAGCATGTAGTGCCTGTTCACATCATTGTCTTCCCTCATGTTTGATAGCACCAGATACTTAGCAGCATAAGTCTGCATGATGATGCTGAGTCAGATGTTCCTGTACTTCTAGATTACCATGGAACATATTCTAATGAGGACATGGAGTTCCCTCCTGAATTCATTTGTGTGTAGTGGATCAAATGGCTTTCCAACTTAATAGCCTTTGAACAACCATGAATTCACTTCCTGGTATTTTTCTTCCATTTACACTTAATAGTATGAGGATCTACTATCGTGTCTAAAAGAAGAGCATTTCTTACTGGAAGATTATCTAATCAATAACCTAAAGCACTTACTAGCTTCATCTGTATTCTGCTTATAGGCTACTCAAAAGTCTATATGGTTGCTAAATATCAGGAAATGTAAGACTGGCATTTACAAGTACTCCACCAGATGACTTCAGTCCAGTAGCATGGAAGATTTGTAATTTCTTCATCTAGAACCTCCATCTAGAATGGTAGGTGTGGCTACTTCCCAGTTCTCATCACAATGTGATATTCATCATCTCTATGACTTTTCTTTGCAAAAACACAGATGAAGCTTGAGGCCTCAAAATTAGGGATGGGATGAATCCAGAATTTTCCAAATCCAAATCCAGATCTGAATCCCTGGAAGGGTCTGGGAATCCATGAATCTCACAAATCTTGAAGCTTTTGAATCCTTTTTTAAAAAAGGGTTTAAAAAGTAAGGGAGAGAAGGATAATCTTGGGTAAGACATACTTCTCAGCCTCAGCAAAAGCCTAGGAAAGGCAAACGTTCCTCTGAAGAAATCTGGCTGGGACAATTATCATAGTTTTGCCTCAGGGTCTTCCCAGATTGAAAATGACATGAAGGTCCTGTTTACACAGGCAGGAAAATGTGGATTAATCCCACCTTTTCCTGCCTGTGTAAACAGGGCCACATACTACGAAGAGCGATAATCCAGGTCAAAACTGGATTTTCTTTGCATCAATCCTTATGGCATCCTGGAGTTTGTAGTCTGATGATGATGTACCAGCACACTTTGGCAGAGAAGGCTGTGACATCTTGTAAAACTAGAAACCCCAGGATTGTGTCTGAAAGAGCTTTGCAAGGGAGCTCTGCAAAGGAAACTTTCAGTTGTCCTTGAAATCTCAAGACTGTACCTTCCAGTCAAGTGCTTAACTTAAATATTAAATGTTCAATTTAAATATATAAGAATACAACTCCAGATGTAATTTCTGAAATTGTTAGCAAAGGCCATTATTACTCCAAGGGAAAACTTCACCTATTTGCTATCTCCCCTTGTATGTCTGGTCTCCCAGGTTTTCAGGTGTCCCAGTCTCCAACAGACTAGTTGATGGATTCAAAAGATTCAGTTTGCCTATTTTGGCACAGGGATTCTGATTCATGAATCTCAAATCCTTGTCCAGGATTTGAGGATTCACTTGGCCCATCCCTACTCAAAATATGTTTGAACTACTAGAAAGAAAACTACAAGTAGCTTTACAGATAGTGTATTAATATTTCTCCCTTTTGTCAATCTTCCTCTGGATATGATAATACCACCTGACTATCCTTTGTAAGCATTTGACTGGGATCTTAAAGACCTTGACAGCTCTTTGAGATCACCACTTGCTGCAGATGCAGCTTCTATTGAAGTAATTTTTCATCTAACTTGTGTTCCTCATCACTGGTCTGTGTTAAGTTGTAGAGAAGCCTTTTCTGTTCTGAAGAACTGGAGGACTGATTTATACTTTGGCAGGACAGTATGGTGCGTTTAGCAATATGAGACATTTATTTGCATAGGTTCTGCTCCTGTAAACCCCAGTGGTAACCCTGGTTTCCCCTGGCCTTGGTATCAAGTATGCTGCTTGATACCTGCTCTGCCTCCTTTTTACTTGAGCAAGAACTCTGGGACATGATGCTCTTCAGAGAGCATAACACAAATCTTTCTGTCTCTCAACTAGGAGTCCTCTCAATACACAGTTAAACTGTTTCTTCCTGACAGTTCTGGAGCACACTAAGACCCTTTCTGCAGCTTACGTCTATCCTGGCGACATCTGAAGCGGGTCCCAATGTTGTCTCTACGGGAAAGGGGGAAGCACGACAAGAGCACTCCCCCCAACACACCAGCTGCCTCCAGGGATCCAGGAGACTTGATGGCCATGCCTCTTCCTGCTGCAGTGCAGCGGGGTGCTGCCTAGGAAGCACTGAGGCAGAAAGCGCAGCCATTGCACTTAAAGGACCTCTGTGGTGAAGGTAAGTGCAGGCATGGTGGGAGGGTGGCACAATCACCAGTCATCGACTGGTCAATGTCATCAATGATTTTGTGGCATAATTGTGCTGCCTGGAGATGGGATAAGGCCAGGACCAGAATGGCATCATGCATAAGCGTCATCCTGGACCTGTCCTTCTCCTGTCCCCATGGCAGGTTGGGTGCATCTTGTGGAAAGAGCTTATATGTTACTTTAAAGACTTTTAGCTATGTTATTTTTCTTACTCAGAAATAAAGCCAGGAAACCTTGTTTAGATTGCCCTAGGAGGGGGATTATGTTTAAACATTTTTCCTCCACTATGGTCTCAATTTAGATCACAACTTCTCTGATGAAGGAGAGCCCACCAGCCTTTTTGAAGCCCCTCCCTAAACTGCAAAGCTCAGGATTCCATAAGATGTGGAAAGTGAAATAATAACACTATAACAGTCTAGTGAGGAAATGGCCTAAGAGAGCCTCTATTTCACTGTTAACTGGATCTTATTTTCAGACAGTTCTTCCTAATGCTCAGGAAATAATGCAATTTAAATCTATTGGTTCATATTCTAGTCTTTGGAGCAAGAGCATACATGCTCACTGCATCTTCCATTTGATATCTTTTCAGATATTTAAAGATAGCTATCATATCAACGTTCATTCTCCTCTTCTCCAAGCTAAACATACTCATCTCCCTAAGTCATCCCACAAAGGACTTGTTTCCATCTTGGTTGTCCACTTCTGAACATAGAATCTTAGAATCATAGAGTTGGAAGAGACCACAATGGTCATCAAGTCCAACCCCCTGCCATGCAGGAACACACACTCAAAGCAAGTTTGTCATGATCTTTCTTGAAGGGTGATGTCCAAAACAAAACACACTATTCCAGGTGAAGTCTCACCAAAAAAGGAAGGAAGGAAGGAAGGAAGGAAGGAAGGAAGGAAGAAAATGCATAGAGTGGGAAACATACTTCCCTTAACTTGGACACTATGATCCTCTTGATGAATCTAGAATTGCATTGAGGTTTTTTTTTTTGGGGGGGGGGCACTGCTGCATGACACTGTTTCTCTCTAATGCTTAGTCTCTAGAATCTGTCTAGTTTCTCTATAGAGAACTGTCTTGTGTTTTGGCAGCAAAATGTCCATTAACTGACTCTCTGGGCAGCTTCACACTTTATAATGATCACATGTGTTTTCTTGTTGGGTTCAAATACCTGAGAACCAATAGAGAAGCAAGAAGCTGCTCTTAGCGGCTGTTTAGAATAATGATACACATTTGATTTGGGGCCATTTGGAATTTTTACTATCTAACAGAAACACTCCATTCCCATCCCAAATTGTGATTTAAGATGATACATATAAAACACTAGCAGGTTAAGACCATTTAATTAGCACTAAAAATTGGAAACATTAAGCACTAAAAATGTCTAACCGTCATTCCAGGTAGATGAGGGTAACTTGACTATTAAAATTATATATTCTACACTGTGCACCTTAACAAGATTAAAATGGATTAAATCTTGACATTCTTTATCTCCACTATCTTTATTGTGCATTTACATTTATAAACAATTATGATGGCTGCTGCAACCTTAATAAAAAATACTGTTTGCAAAAGAAAGCCTGGTGGTTTACTGAAGCAAAATGCAGCTGCTGGAGATACAACGACCAGTTTGGGGAGATATCTTCTATATTAATGAAGCTAATTTACATGGCAAACAGTTTTATTTTCTGTTTTCCTTTTGGAATTTCTTATCTCCGTCTTTCATTTGCAGAATAAACAGTCAGCCGTGAATTTGCATTTTCCCCCTTTTCCTGTGGAACCAGCTTATATAAGGGCATTAAAGATCAAAGTACTAACATTTCTGTAGATTTCTCTTTCTCCCATCCATATTGATGCTCGTATTTATGTAAAGAACAGAGATAAAAGGAAGCCAGCACAGGTATACTATAGCTTATGGAAGGGTGGGAAAGGAAGCAGTCAGTTCTGATTGCATGCCAGTTTTTTGGCAAAATGTCCAAAAAGCTTAAATATAAATTAAACTTTTATTCTGCCCCATAAAGAAGATAGTGGAGCCCACAATGTCAACCTTATGCTTGCAAGGATGGATTAACTGGGGAGCTCACTGCAAAAAATTGAAGGGGCAAAAGCATTCCCTACCACCATTCATGAGGATAAACTCATTCCTTACTTTTTCCCCTTCACTTGTCTTGCTCTAATGAATTCAGGTGAGACAGATCCTATCTTCTACTACCTGTAAATGGAGCATTTTCCAGCTAATCAATATGCCATGCCCTCCAGATTTTCAGATATTAAAATGCGGATGTGTGTAGCCAAGCAACATCAGAGTCCAGTCAAGATAGCAAAAGTTAATAAGCTTTTCCCTGAGTCTACTGGGAAGGGCAAGATCTATCCTGCTCCTCCATCCTACACGCTAAGGTCATTTCTGCACTATACTGTTATAGCACTATTATTCAATTTTCAACCTTCTATGGAATGCTGGGTTTTGCAGTTTAGAGAGGGCTATTTAGAATCCTAGCCAGAGATCTCTTCAGCCTCAGTAAACTACAAACTCCAGAATTCCACAGGATGTTGAAAGCATAATAATAGCACAATAATAGTGTAGTGCAGAAATAGCCCAAGTTAGCTAAGTGCAAACTTTTGCACTTTGAGTTCAGTTTTCAGTAATGAAGATAAGCTCGAGAAAAAAAGGCAACAGGGGTTTCAAATGGCCACAAATGTGGTAAAGTGCTTTATAGCACCTGGAATAGCTCACCTGAGGTGGGAGCAATTGGCCATTTAGGGACAAAAGTGGGAGGCAGAAAGAGAAACTAGGACATTTTAAAGCAAGCTGAAAAGTGGAAGAACAGGATTACTTAGGATGAAACCTTCCAAATCAGGACATATAGAGGCTCACGGGTTATTTTGCAAGCCTCTGGTTTCCATTCAACCTCCTGCTATGATTTATGTTTTTCTTGTCATCATTTTTTATCATGTTACCCTGCTTTTAATATTTCTTCATTGGTTGCCTATTCCTTTTAAGATTCAGCACTTGGTGCCTTCTTTTAAGTTTTGAAACCCTGCACAATAAAGTTCCTCACTATTTTTAGCTCTTATTTCTTTTTTATCAGCCTACTTAGAAGCTATATTCTACCAGCTCAATGCTTCTCACTCAGCCAAGTGCCTCTTCTTCTTTGGCTTCATCCGTTTTTACTCTATGTTTCATACTTTGGCTATTCCTTCCATGAGTAATCAGACTGCAACTTCCCTCCTTGTTTTAAAAGCTCAATTGGAAAGTTTATTGTATTGCAAAGACTTGGACATTTTAGTCTAATATTGTTTTATTATCTTATATGTTTTGATTATACATATTTGGAATATTATATTATATATTACCTTTTTTTAAAAAAATCTGTAACGATAGTTCATTGGGTGACACAGCTACTCCCAACATGGAGAAGACCAACCCTGTCTGCAACATGCTTATTTTAAATAAGAATCTTCTGAAAAGCAGAGAACCAGAACCTTGATTTGATATAATATGGCTGAATCCTCAACAATTCAAACCAAAGGGCCTTAAGAGTTCAAATGTTTATTTGAATGAATGATGAAACTCATACTCTCCAACATTTCACAGAAAAAAAGTTGAGACACATGTGTCCAGTCAACCTTAGAGTGTGTAAAAAATGGCAAAAGTTATCCATAAGGATGAACATACAAGCTAGAAGAGGCTGCAGCAGTTTGCTTTTGCCCAGGCCTACTGAACTGAGGACAAGATATGTCTCCCCTCTCCCTTTCCCCTGCTGAGTTAGTTGAGTGCAAATTACTTTTGTGCTTTGAATTCTGTTTGCAGCAACTGAAATAAGCTGATGAAAAGGGGGAAGAGCAATAAGAAACTGGGACATTTTAAAAGCAGCTGGAAAGTCAGATTGGGACTAAAATAAACTGGGGCAAAAGGGTATGGAACTGAGATGAATGAATTTTTCAGTTTCAGTTTCTTCCACATCTATTTTAAAAAACAAACAAACCTCAAGTGCTTCCCATTCCTAATATACATTACATTAATTTTCAAATTTTTGTTAACTCCTACAAAGAAGTGAACATAATTTCTAAATTATTCCTAATCTTTAGTAATAACCAACAGAACCAGTAGAGTAAAAATATTTTCAAGGGTTTTCTTGTTTCCCGAATATGACATGTTTTAACACATCCAGATGGCCTGTGAGGGAAAAGAAAATGACAACCATTGTGAGTTTTAACTTTTCTAGACTTTCATGAAGGAGTTTTCTTTTCTTTTTTCCCAACCACATGCAAAAAATTTTTGGTGCAAAACACTGTAGTTTTGTAGAAAAAATTATAAGAATCCTTACTTGTGCCGTTTTAGAAAAAAAATGGAGGGGAAAATGCATAAAAATTCTCATGATTTCACTTAGTAAGAAAATGTTCTATAGTATTTCTACCATTCAAAAATGAAATAAATGAGCCCCTATATCCTTAGTTCTAGGTGTCTCCATAAGCTACAAACCTCAGAATTCCATAGGATGTTGAAAGTGGAATAATAGCACTAAGAGTATAGTGCAGAAATGGCCCTAATTAATGTTAATGCATCATTAATACACAGAATAACAGACACAAAGGCCCTTTCTGCACGTGGCGAGGGAAACACTCCCTGCCGCTACTCACTGGCTTTTTGGTGGGTCCTTTTGGGTCCGTCCTGAAGAGGAGCAGTGCAAGCTCATTGCTCTGCACTGCTCCGGCATCCAAAATGGCAGCTTCCAGTTGGTGGAGGCTCTCCACCAACCGGAGAAGCTCACCAGCCTAAAGCCCGCCCCCAGCAGATCTGCAGGCATGCGCTAGTGCGCGCCTGCAAATCTGCACCGGAGTGCGGCAATGGAGTGACACGGGGTCACACGCTCCGTACCTTTTAAAAACCTCTTAAAAGAGGTTTTTAAAAAGCACGCTGCATGACCAGTTCTGGTCGCTCCAGAGCAGACTGAGGGGTGGAACTATGAAAAGTAGTCCGACCCAGTCCACTCCACGGTGCAGAAGACCTCCGTTGGAGGTCGCTCTGCACCATTTTAATAGGCCGGTGGGGAAAGGGCCAAAGCCTATGACACATCTTTCATTGCTAATCTTATTCATAGTTTTTAATTCTAGAAAGAAAGAAAGAAAGAGAGAAAGAAAGAAAGAAGAATCATTTGTGTAGGCCAAAGAAAGTTCTCTAGAGGCCGAAAAAAGTGGTAGTGTTGTTAACTACCATAAAGTTGACTTCAGCTTATGGATGAGAAACCTCACCCTGTCATCAACTTCCCTGCTCAGGACTTGCAGATTCGGGGTTGTGATTTCATTGATTGAGTATATCCATCTGTAATGTGGTCTTTCTCTTTGCCTACTGCCTTCTACCTTACCAAGCATTATTGTCTTTTCTAGTGAGTCATGTCTTCTCATAATATGGCATAAATATGACAGCCTCAGTTTAGTCATCTTGGCTTCAAGGGAGAGTTCAGGTGCCCAAATGGTTATAAATGTGGCAAAATTTATAGCCCTTGCAATAGCTCACCTCAGAGAGGACTGGTTGATCATCTGGGGACAAAAATTTGCCCCCATTCCAAGGGCTTTGGGGGTGGGTCATGTTGATTATTGGAGAGTTTAAAAAATGACATTGTGGTTGCATGTGGCCTATGGCATGTACTATAATACGAACACCTCTGGGCTACATCTTCACAGCAAAAAAGGGATGTAACATTTAATGATAGAGAACCTTTTCCAGTTTGCAACTCTTTTACTAATTTTGAAATAGAGAAGGAAAAAATATTCAAAGATATATGGAAAATTGGTCAAAAATATGTTTTTTAAATGTTGAGAATCTCTGATGAGAAGAATCCTATACCAATTAAGATAGGTTCAGTTTTGGACTTATTCTGTGCAAAATTAATGTATGGTTGACATAAACAGAAATCTGCACAGAAAACGCTATTTCCTGTGCAGGCAATGCTGTTTTCTATACAAAACAACCACATGTGAATTTTGTGCAGAATACATCCCAAAGCACAAACAGAGTTCAAAAACTGTTTAGTTTTGAAGACTTTCTCTTCAAAGTGGAAAGAAAATTCTGGAATTACTCATCACTTGCCTCAAGGAGAAAATTAGTGAAGAATTACATCATTACTTTGAAATCTGCCATAATCCCTTCTATCTCTAATGCTCAGGCTGAAAGAGAGGATAACTGGAGCCTATACATTTTGCTGTGTAACATTGGCAAATAAATAGAACAATGATGAAGTCCTGATAGAGTGGGTCTTCTTTAGGAATGGAACCAAGAAATCCAGTATTTTGAAACCCACAAAGAAGCACAAACCAGGAAAATGTCCCACATTTTTCAAGAACCTATATAATGCAGATGATCAATCTCACTCCAGCTTCTGTCTAAAGCTGCAATCTACCCTTGGGATTTTTTTTTTTTTTTAAAAAAAGCCTTTTCCTGTTCAAAATTTTGTTTACTTCTTTAGACTCAAGGAC
The DNA here is from genome assembly GCA_948474755.1 of Ctenosaura bakeri. Taxonomy (NCBI): domain Eukaryota; kingdom Metazoa; phylum Chordata; class Lepidosauria; order Squamata; family Iguanidae; genus Ctenosaura; species Ctenosaura bakeri. The sequence goes on along the minus strand of CAOLHI010002647.1, from coordinate 53,327 downwards.
CTTCAGCAGAAAGTATGTGGCTCATTTCTCTTCTAATGTACAATGAATTTGTGAATTTCTTCTCTATGCTAGCAATGCAAATGGCCTTTATGACACCCCCCATCCCTTTCCATTCTGATCTGAGTCTTTCTAGGGTGCCTATTAGAAAGATGGCCTCCTGCATATAAAAGATAAGTGAGTTAATAAAACCCTAAACTACAAGAGAGGCGAGAGTAAATGGGGCATATAATTTTTTCATGAACTGGTCCCTTAAGTTTTGTCTTGCTCAAGCATCCTGGCTTTTCCTACATATTTATGAAAATATAAAGTCACTACCCTCGTACTTAACACCCAACCTGTTTAAGAGTTTCCTTTATTATTCCCTGTGTCAAAACATCCAATACCAGCTATCAACATCAAGACAAAAGGCAGAATAATAACACACTTCTCCTTTTTGACTCCAATGGCAAGCTTTGCTTTAGAAACCACTCAGCTTTGAAACAGCATTTTGCTGATGCTTGCCCACATTTTCACATATTTGTTTTCAAGGCAGCCATGAAGGACAAAAGGCAAAAAGAGGTGCTACTTAACAGCAAACATGCATATTCTAGTATGCACTTTAGAAAGCAATGAGTGAGACCAAAAAGTGTATTTGCTTCTGGTCGACCCTGGTGAAGTCAGTACTGCTGGATTATGCAAATAGTTTTAAGACTGTGGCTTTATATTACAGGAATTTTTTTTGTCTTTAAAAAATAATAACAAAAAACTACCACAAATGCTCATACACAAGCCTGACTAATCGTTTCTTTACAGAAAATCCGTTCCATATTTTCTACTAGTGTTGGTCTAGCATAATCTGAATTGATATTTACCTAAGCTTTGCTTATGCTTCCCCATCTCTACTCTTGCCCTGAGATTTCAGCACCACAAGTTGAGACCTAGGGGCAACCTGTTGCTATGTCATAGAGGCAGGCTGTGGTGATGCTGAAGGTGTGATGGGGCAATCCTTGCTGATATCATAAAGCAAGATACTTTAAGCAATAACCACAATTGTGGAGGATGATATTCACCCAAGAAAGATCAAATCTAACAAATGAGAAACATGTGCACACTTTTGAAGGAAGTGCTCCCTCCCTGAGATTCCTCTCACCCTTAGGCCTTGAGATCTACAAAGCCAATCTACACACAAAAACTGCTTAGATAGCCATGCAAGATTTGGGCAGGCCCAGTCTATTTTCTTCTTTACACTATAGAAAACAACTTGCCTTGAGCACCACTCTAGGTTTTCTTGGGTCCATAAATATTCTTGCAGTAAGTTCCTCTGGCTTCAAAATGAAACAGCTGTGGTTACCCACACCTGTCTTTTAGACCAACGGACCAATGATTCTACCCACTTGTCAGCTAACCTGGATTCTGTGCATCTGAGTGCTTAATTCATTGTGGTGTTTAAACCACACAATCAGCATTAACGTCAACATTCCATTTAAGCATTCTTCCGTATTGCAACCTCAAGATATTTGCATGGGAAATGAGCAGGCTCCTGGGTACTCTTTAAGCTATTTATTATATGCATTTATAAATATACAACCATATACATTCCCTTTAGGGAGAAACACAGACATGTTAATGTCTGGGCATTGAACTTTCACTACATTACCTTACATTGCATGCAAGGCATCATACATGTGTTATATCACATCATGTGACCATTAGGATGTTACACTTTTAGACGAATTTTCATAAGGAGTGAATCTTTATCATGTTAAGTATATTATTTCCTCTTTTGAGGAACTAGACATCTCTAAAGAGGCATTGAAAGGTTTATCTCCCTGAGCGTTGTTAAATCTTAATAGCATCCGTTCCATTCTAAGCATATTCATGGGCATCCATTACAACCACAATGGGACATATATATTTATCTTGTCATAGCCTTTCCCATATTAGCATGTGCCAGCATAGTTTATCAGCCTAGTAGTCTATCAGGAACAACATGGCTGTCTGAGACAGCAATCTGTTTCAGTGGAGACATGCCTCAAAGGCAGTTTCATCTGGGGATCAATCTTACTTCCTTTATTCTCTCCTTAGCCTCCGGCTTATCAGTTATACAATCAAAACAAAGGTGTTCCTTGCATGTTGCTTATGATTCCAACCCATGCCCACTTTTGAGTTATTTGGACGCATGCATCTTGATTACATCAACCTGTATGCTGGCTAAGAGTATTATTCTATCTACCGGACATCTGCCAAAAGTTATAGGTCACTTCTGCTCATGTCTCACAGGGCATTCTCACCTCCTATCTTGTTTACATTGCAGAAAGTATTTTCCCAGTCTTATACTGAAGCCAGTTTTCTGCTGATATATTCAGAGACTCTCACAGATCTCTTAGAGACTCTGACTCTGTCAAATGAGGTGCTTGCTTGTGCTAATTTGGAATGTGACAGCTTATAAAGTACTGTGAATCCAATAATTCTTTAGTCTTGGTAATTGCCAAAATGTGCAGCTGTTTCTTATGTTCCTGAATAAACCCTTTTGAAACCTGCTAAGCCTGTTTTCTGAACATGAAGCCAGTCTGTACATCACAATTCATTAAAAAGAAGAATAGAAAGAGAAGGACTTTCATCCTTTTATATTGAATAGGGCATTCTTGTCCCTTATTGTCTCTGCCCCCTCCGAACCTGCCAGTTACCCACTCCAGGTAAAGAGTGGTATTGCTGCATAGCTAACCATCTCTGACTGAAATCTGATGACGATGACAGTTTTTGTCTGGTCTTTCAGGTACCACTTCAAAAAGAAAAAAGTATTGGTGGTGGTACCAATAACAATGACACTTACCAGCAGGAGTTTTTTTTTTTTTTCCTCCCTCCACTTTTGGGAGGAGGAAGGAAAAAAGTAGCCCAGTGAGCATGGAGCATGGAGGAATTGCAAGTCAGAAGAAAACACCCATGATGGCCTATACTTTGCCTACTCTGGCTTAGGCATTTTGGATTTCCCTCTATGTGGCTAATCTGTCACCTGGTTGCCATATCTCAGAGCTTGGTCCTGACCCTCCAGTTTTCTGTGAATCATCTCCCAGCAGGAGATGTGTGTGCAAGTTGTCCAGGCTTTTTGGGCAGTGAGTCACTCAGCTCCAGGAAAGGGGAAAGGACTGTGTCTAAAATCTCCAGATCACCCAGGAGAGCAGCAGCATGTCACAATTTGCAAGGCTTTTTTGTTGTTGCTGTAACTTGCCAAGACTCTCCCTGAGGTCCATGTATTTCCTTGGTTAGCTTTCTGCTTCCTTGCATGAAATTGTGGTGTCAGGGCTCACCTTCTGCTCTGCAGTGCATCCACCAGAAGTAAAAGTAAGTAACCTAGATTAAACATTCTCTATCATATTTCCCTAAGGAAGTGAGATGGAAAAATCCCATTAATTCACCAGCCCCCCTGGGAATGATGCATTTAGCTAATATTTCTCCCTTAATTTCCAGACAAGAAAATATGCTTCTTTATGTGTGTGAGTTTGAATGACAAGCTGTTAGTAACTGTGGTTGATACATAATGTGTAACGATGAATGACATTGGCAGGGGCTGTCCCAGAGACCTTGAGGCCTGGGATGATCCTGAATTGGGAACCCTATCTGTTTTTGCTGTGATTGTTGCTATCACCGTAACGTTTACCACATTTATTTGTATCCCACTCTTTTCCAAGCCCTGAGACTCAAGGCAGTTTATAAAAAAATTAAACGATGCAGATAAAAGTTCACAACAAATGTTAAAATATAATTAAACTATCAGTAGAACTAAAAGCAATGTAATAGCATATGTATTGGAGGAAGGGGAAATAACACAATGCAGCTGATTATTAAGGGGTCTTTCTCCATAAAAGGGTTGGTTTTTGTGAAGCTTTTATAGCAAAAAAGTTATATGTTTCCTATAGTCAACCCCTGTGAACAACCTGGCTGTAGCTTTTTTGAAGCTGCTGAAGTTTCCAGACATTTGTCAAAGGCAGACCCACATAAAACATTTTACAGTAATCCAAACAGGCTGCAACTAGGGCATGTGTCAGTATAGTCACATCTGAGACTCTGAGGTTTGCACCTACAAAGGAGAGTGTGAACTTCATACTAGATATAAGCAGCTAGAAACAATTCTGAGCACGTTTTTGGCTTGTGGGACATTTTCAGAATGGTGAAAAAAAGTTCATTGCCTCTTATTGCTTTTCTTGTTCTGACCAAGCCTAGAACCATTCTGGATGAAACCTAATACCTAGCGAGTGTTTTTCACCATTGCATCTTAAAACAGGAATGGGCAATTTGTGGTCCTCCAGATTTGTTGGGCTGCAGCTTCCATCATCACCAGCCAGCAAAGCCAATGGTGGAAGATCATGGGAGATGCAATCCAACAGCCTCTGAAGGGCCAGACCCTGCTCGTTCTGCTCTTATCATAACTGACTGACATTTAAGTTCAAGTCACATATATTTAGTTTTTGGGTTTTTGTTTTTGTTTTTGCTTTTTTGCAATATCTCATCTCAGGAAGAGATCTGAATTTCTTCAAACCTTGCTCAATTTTTGTGCCTTTTTGGTTGGCATCATGAGGACATTACCATAGTACAGACTTAGGAATTAATGTTAGTTAGACTAATACACTTGACTTGATGACACACAACAACAACCCCAAAATGGTTAAGTGTGTGACTGGAAAACAGCCAGGAACTGTGGAAAAATATAGATAACCCAAAGAGTTCTCACCAATGACTTCTCTTTATCCTGGAAAGAAGTGACTAGTGGGGTGCCATAGGGTTCTGTTCTGGACCCGGTGCTATTTGACATCTTCATCAATGACTTGGATGAAGGGATAGAGGACATACTGATCACATTTGCAGATAACACCAAATTGGGAGAGGTTACGAATATGCCAGAGGATAGGATCAAAATTCAAACTGACCTTAACAAATTGGAGAGCTGAGACACAGCTAACAAAATGAATTTCAACAGAAGGAAATGTAAGGTCTTACACTTAGGCAGAAAAAAATGGAATGCAGAAATATAGGATGGGGAACATGTGGCTGGATAACAGTACGTATGAAAGGGATCTAGGAGTTTTAGTAGATCACAAGCTGAACATGAGTCAGCAGTGTGATGTAGCAGCCAAGAAAGCCAATATGATACTTAGTTGCATCTATAGGAGTATGGTGTCTAGATTAAGGGAGGTAATGTTACCACTCTTTTGCTTTGGTCAGACCTCATTTGGAATACTGTGTCCAGTTCTGAGCACCTCATTTCAGGAAGTGTATCAACAAGCTGGAGCGAGTCAGAAGAAGGTGACCAAAATGGTGAAGGGTCTGGAAGCCATGCTGTATGCGGAGAAGCTTATGGAGTTGGGTATGTTTAGTCTGCAAAAGAGAAGGTTAAGAGGGGACATGATAGCCATGTTTAAATATTTGAAGGGGTGTCATGTCATAGAGGGAGTGGGCTTGTTTTCCACTGCTCCAGAGACTAGGACAACAAGCAATTGATTCAAACTACAGGAAAAGAGATTCCACGTAAACCTCAGGAAGAACTTCCTGACAGTCAGGGCTGTCCGGCAATAGAATATGCTGCCTCAGAGTGTGTTGAAGTCTCCTTCTTTGGAGGTTTTTAAGCAAAAGCTGGATGGCTATCTGTTAGGAGTGCTTTGATGTGGGTTCCTGCATGGCAGGGGGTTGGACTGGATGGTGCCTGTGATCTCTTCCAATTCTATGATTCTAATATGCAGGTGGCAATATGTACATACTATAAAAAACGAGTGCTTTTGATACTATGCACATAGACTAGAAACGTAATAGGAACACTGACAGTGCTGTGCATCATAAGGCTGCAGGGAACAACGTTCTCCCAATGTTTGTTTTTCATAACACTGGTAAACTGCTCACTTATACAACAGTCTGACACAGCGTAGCATCTTCTGCATTCACCTTTCCAGGCCTCTATCTGAAAAGGATTAAATCTGTGTGGAGTACTGACAAACTGAAGCATGGTGGATTTATTCATTTAAGAGAATTATTCATTTAATTTTTGCCACTTGGCATTTAGAGTCGTTTACTATTCATTTATTCTCCCTATTGATATTCATTTATTCATTTATCAAATATTCATTTAAATGGGTTTCATCCTAACAACAGTAACTATAGGGAAAAATTTGCAATACTTTTTTTTTTGTTCTTTAAGTAGGCTAATTCTCTAAAAGACTAGAGAGCAAGGGGAGGCTAGTTGGTCTGCCAAGTCTATTAGCCAGGGCAAACTTTTCAGGATTTCTCCCCCTATAAAATGACAATGCTGGCAGTCAGCATTTTATGGTAAGTGGCTAGCACTTTTTTCTAGGGATGTAATTCTTTGTTCATTTCATTTACAGTAGAAGCAAGGAGTGATTTTTAGCCATTTTCTTTTGACTGTGAGAAAGTCTTTGAAAATTGTGCAGTTTTGGAAGACTATTTGCAGTTCAGGGATTATTTTGCACAAAATGTGCACATCCTTAAGCGGAAAACATAAAGTATTGCTTTCTGAACATTCAAACACAAGAATATTAATACTGCAGAAAAGTCCAAAGCTGTGAAAATTTTTGTCATTCACTGTTCACTTTGTCATGGTTTCTTGATGCTTGAGAAACATGTTTCTGGCCATTTTTCCAATATTCTTTTTATTTCTATTCAATATATTGAATGTTTTAAATGCAGGTTTGTATGTACTTCAACACTGATGTGCTCTTGATACAGAAGCTAGTTTTACAGAAGCTAGTAGTATAATTGTTTTTCTCATATCCTTTACTAAAGACTGGTCCACAGCTCAGCAGCTTGATAAGACCCCATATTTAAAAGACTTCATGTGATGGTCAACAGTTCCATTGACAAACACAGCTGAACAACAACTTTCCAGACCCTCTTTACCTCATATTCCTTAAAAGAAAGAGAAAGAGTAGTTGCTTTTCCTAACCACAATCAAAATCAAGGAATTCCAAGGAAGGAAAACAATGGCAGTAACAAGTTCCTTGTTTCTTCTAGTAAGAAAAAGCAACATTGCCACTATAGTGAATGGAGTCCCTCCTTGCCAGGGGAGCAAGGACAAGGAAAGTCAAGCATCTCTATTGGCTAGCATTGAGCGTTTGGAGGCTTCTCTGTCATGCCATTCATGGAGGAGACCTGTTTGTATAAAGAAGGAGAAGAAGGGTAATAGGAGGATGATCCCCTAATAGAGTCAGGGTATTGGTAGCCTTGTTGTAACAGAAACAGAACCTGGTCCATCCCAGATAGCACCTGCTGGAGAAGACAGAAGCTGTACACCTTCTCATGCATCAACAGCTGAAACACAAGGAAGGGAAAGGACAGAGACACTTCTGAGTTAATCAGGGCAGTTGGGCTAATTTACTGCCAGCTATAAATTAGCTTAGCCAAGGTGCTGAGGACAATAGGTCCAATGCTTCCTGCTAACCTTTTGTGATATCCCCAGCTTTGTGTATCTCTGACTTTTGGTTTGAATTTGGACTAATTTCTCTGACAACTTGCTTCTTGCTTCTTGGTTTCAGAGTCAACTCAAGAGTGTTTTTTTATTTGACTTTGGTTTGTCTGGATTATGCTTCTGCTTCTATAGAGACTGCTATCACATTGGGACTGACCTGTTTTTCCCCTGGACTATCTCTGCAGACTAGAGGTGCACTCACTTGGTTGCTTGACTATTTCGAAAGAGAGTGTTTTCTTTAAGTGATGTCTCATTAAAAAAATAACTATGATCTGCCCCCATGGCAACTACCACTAGTTCTCTAGCAAATTCCTTTTTAGGACTCTCTGATGCCTTTGTTATTCATTGATTCATCCTGTTTGTTCATTCCTTTATTCATTTGTGCAATTCATCCATTCAAACAACTGATAAACAAAAAAGCCTGAAGCAATGTATACATTTTAAAATGATCTTGCTGTGTCTTTTTAAATCTGTGAAGTAAGAGGCACTTCAGCCATTCAGAACATTTGGACAAAAGAAATAGGATATCAAGGTGTGCACTGTGATCCTAAGTACAGATAGAGGCATCTGGTCACACAGGCTTAATTGCTTTAATTATTGAAAGGAGAAGGGAAATCTCCCCATCTGGCAGCACTATGTCAAACTGACATGCAACTCTTGATATAGCAATAAGGGTTCAGCCTATCAAAGTGTAAATATGCCATCTGTAATTTTACATTAAAGCAGATTTACTCCTTTCTCATGGAAGATCATTTCTTACAATAAATAACTCACTTTTTTTCTGTTTTGTATTTAAGGCATATTTTTTAAAAAAAAAAATCTGTGGGGACAATGCATTTAAAATATCACTAATCTATGACAATGATACAGGGATGGAATACTCTTGTGCTACCTTCAGATTCACAATTCAGCTTTGTAGAGTCCAGTTCTCTCTCGTCATCCCTAAATTGTACTACCAGGAGTCAGTGAACGATGACCTTGCTGGTAGTGGCTACAGTGCTGGGATGGGGTATGGAAGATGGACTGGTCTCCACTGAACCACAGGGCTTTCTCTGAGACCTTCAGCCAATCATTCTCCTTGAAATTGTTTTACTTCACTTAGTTGCTACAAGGAGAAAGGGAAAGGGAGGTGAACCATGTGTCTTATCCTAATTGGAGGGGAGTTGGCATATAAATGTAACAAATTGGTGAATGCTTTTGATACATCTCCTTGGTTGACAAAAGAAGCCCAGGTCAACTTTGGGAGGAACAAGGACAATATTCACCCTTTCATCCTGATGGAAGGCCATAGTGATATTGAGTGGTATTGCTATCAGCTTTGATTTATTTTTATTTTATTTTATTGCTTCTGTTTTTGCCCTCAAGGTATGTCAGAGTCAGGCTGAAAAACTCCCAAGTTTTTCAATGGTTTTAAATCATTGAGGGGAGTTGAGGTGAAAAGTCACCCAGTATTTTTTTAAAAAATTACAAGTTCTGTCTCCATTGAAGTGTTTCAAGGGCTGTACATTGGAGTCCTAAGAGCTTTGCCTACCCCTGGTTTAGCCAGTAGGCAAGACTTCAACCTGCTGTAAATGTTCATCTGTCTCTTACACGGAATACTTTCTTAACTCCCAAGTTCTAAATGCAGAGCACAAGATGGCAAAGTCAGCATTATTATTTACATAGTTCCCATCAAGGTGAAAATTTAGGTAAATTCTGGAAAAATAGAATGCCCTTTTACACTGGCCAAATATCAATAAGTACAGCTGGTTCTGTCATAGAGGGATCCCTATACTTAACCTGATACACAGGTTTTAAACTTGAGGAACTTTTCCTCCTTTAAAAGAGGTGGCAACCATAGTTCAGCATAAACAGATTTAATTCCATAGAGATTTAAACACAGGCCCCTTGAGTGTCGTGCAATTGTGAGGAGCAATCTGCGCAACACACTCACAATCGTGTGATGCTCCAGGGTAGGGCAGGTGCTGCTCGCGCACTTTTTCATTTTCGGCTTTCAGCCAAAAATGGTGCTCCAGGGCCCCGCACGCACTTGCTGTGTGGGCGGAGCCTCTGGAGGTGTGGTGGTCGCGCTTCCTGCCCCAGCGTAGCCTGGGAAACTCTCAGGCTGCACTGCAGAAGGAAGAGGCAGGGCTCTCACACGCAGCTCGTGCAGAGCTGAAGCAGGGGGGATGCGAGAGCCTTTTGCTGGAGGCTGCTTGTGCAATCCCCGCATTCCAGTGCCGAAGAAAGGTAAGGTGCGGAAAGGCCACAGTCTCCTAACAGTTATGCTCCCCAAGATCTGGGATCATATAGATAAATATATCAGTTCCTCCCACATTCTTTTTTTAAAAATAGTCTTTCCATCCCAAGTATGAAGAAATGTCCAGATTTTTGTAAATGCTTATTTAAAAAATAAACCAAAACAAAATTCTCATCTGGAAGCTGTAAGCATTAAAAGGCATCTGGAAGGCCATTGGGTGAAATTTAAAACAGAAATGGATTCTGGACTAGCTGAACCTTTGTCAGCCACTAGAAATCAGCTCTTATTTGTCTTTATTTCTCTCAATGATGGAAGGACCATAGCTCAGCAACAGAGCTCATGCTCAGCAGACTGAATCACAGAATTGTGAGAGGGACTACAAAGACCACCCAGTCCAACTCTCTGCCAGCACAGAAATGCACTGCTAAATCATCCCTGAGAGATGACCATCCATCTTCTGTCCACTATAGGACTTCTAGTCATCTAAGTCTATGGCCACTCCTTGTCTTCTCCAGTTAGGGATGGGAAAAAACCCTCTCTGAAACCCTAGAAAGCTATTGCCAGTCACTTCTCACCATAAAGTGTGAGATGATTTTATGGTCTGGCTTGGTAGAAGGCAGCTCCTTGAGTTCCCACAATTTTTCTGTCATCCCTTTCCAGTGTTTCCTCAAAGTGGCATTGTTTTGCAAAGCTTTCGTATTAACTGTGTCCCATATTTCTTTCAAGTCCCCAGTAGTGCATTTTAAAGCTCTGCTAATGGAATACGCATATAGATTTATTCACCTTCTCAGCAGATAACCATTCTCTTTCCTTTCCTTTCCATCTCTTCCAATTGCCTTCTTATTGCTTTAAGCACTTCAGAACAGGGACCTGTTTCTTTACTCATAGAAGAAGAAGAATTAATCACACAAATGTGATGGAGATTAAGCACAGCATTCTCAACACTCAGCATGTATTTATGGCTTCTCAGTTTGAGATTTCCCCCCTTTGTCTCAACATTGTTTCCTCTTTCACATGCTCATGAAAACTGTGTATGAAACATGATAGGTTCTCATTTAATTCTACAGCAATATTACACTGCTTTGTTATTAGGTTTTCTCATATATCCTGCTGTGGTCCAATGTCTTCCTCTGGATTATTGTCATTGACAATCTCATTCTCCTTTATATAACTGAAGGAGAATTTTATTGTTTTGTTGCTGTTGTTGACTTGCTCTGCAATATTTTTTTTGATTGCCAATTTTGACTTCCAAATAATTGCTCTACTCTATCCCAACCTCGGGAAATTCTTCTTCTTGATTTTTTCAGGCATAAAATGCTTTTGTTTTATCCAAAGATGACAAAATTTTATTAGACTGCCATTCTCCATTTATTACCATACAACAATCATCTGTACCCTGGAGGACCAATAAGTGACATTGGCTGTGTGTTATTAAGAATCTCAGTACTTGGCCAAACTTTCACAAACTATTGTTTTCAAGGAGGAAAAACCTGATCTACATTTGTATTAGAGACAGATAAGAAATGTGATGAATTCACTTTTCAGAACAGAAATATTCATTTCGCACGCACGCACAACGTTGCTAAGGGAAGAGAGCTCATTTTGACTTGGAAGCCTGTACGTGTGTGATGCTTGCAATGAGTTTCATGGGGAAAGCATGAAAACATACCCACAAGTACATATTGATGTGTACACAACAAAAATTGAATGCATTTCAAAATTCATCTTGTCCTGAATATCTATCTATGAGTAAAGCTTCCAATGAGTTTTAGAGGAAAAACATCTGTATTGCCCATAAGTACAGAGTAAAACATACACAACTAAAAATGAATACATCTGAACGATAAGTAAAAAAGTGCAGAGGAATGCATACATCAGAAAAACAGATACAAAGAGGTAGATATTTTGAAAGATGCAGCATCCACAGATTTTAATATCCATAGGAGATCCTGGAACCAAACCCAGGAGAGCCAATTGTACCAGAAAAGTGTTGTTTCTTATGGTTTCCTATGGTTTCTAAAGCAGATTCTTATCATCATATCCAGTGCCAGAGACAGAAAAGTGAGGGGAAAAAAGTGCTATTGCACAACATTTACGCTTAAAAGCTTCCTTTAAAAAAAACTATGTTAATTATGATTTCCTATAAAATGAGACTGTGGCCCTTTTCGCACGGGCCTTTTCTTGCGCGACAGCCCCGTGAGCCTCGCGGGAGTGGGAGCGTCGCTCCGCACGACGCACTCCCACTTCCGCCGGGCTCACGGGGCTGAAGTGGCGCGAGCCGGGTTTTTTGATTTTTGCTTCCAAGCGAAAATCACCCGCGCTCGCGCAATGCTCCCGGCGCCCGCGCACTTACCTCTCGTGCGGAGCATCGGGAGCCGGCCGGGTCGCGCTTCCTTCCCTCCGCCCCTGCGGAAGGAAGGGACGGGGCCCCGGGCGCGGGTCTTGCGCGCGGGGGGGATGTGGACACGTTCCTCGCCGCGCACACGCGCCCCCCGCGGGGGGGGGGACAGGGACGAGCGCCTTTCTCTCTCCACGTGCGCGGGGGGGGATGGAGGGGACGAGCGCCTTTCTCACGCGCGTGGGGGGGAATGGACGGACGCGCGAGCCGCCACCGCCTCCGGGAGGCTGCCGCTTCCCCCTTGTTCCTTCGCCTGCGGAAGGAAGGAGGGGGAAGCGGCAGCCTCCCGGAGAAGGCTTCATGCGCGAGCCGCCCTCCCCGCTCGCGCGAGAAGACTTAATGCGAAAAGGGCCATTGATTAACACTTGTAGCTTAAATTTAAATGCCAAATTAGCAGTATTACTACATTATTCTATCTTACTAGAATAAAAGGGAAACGTCTCATTCATGATTTTACTCCTTTTCCCTCTCTTGTCTCTATTTTGAGCTTTGGAGAGAAGAGAAGGGCTGCTTGTATTTTGAAATGCCCCATTTCTCACCCACCCATTCACTGAAAGAGAATAAAGTAAGGTTACAAATTAATATACTTGCATAGGAGAGATTTGTGGAACAAAAACTTTTATTAAAAATAAACTATAAGGCACACTCATACCCCCAACAATTCAACAGTTCTACTGTTTGTTGTTCATTGTTTCACTAGAGGAAAGAGGAATAGCCTGCAATTGCCATCCAACTATCTAGTGAGTATTATGTGCAGAAAAATGCTAACTGTGTACAGATGAACCACCTGTATACACAAGTACAACAACTGCAACCCTGTTGAATATGTACGTGTGAACACCCAATAGTGTCACAGATTTCTGAGGAAGGAAATAATAGCTCTCAGGGGAAAGCTATTTTCCCCCAGCGAGCTCCTTACAAAGCTATTTTCTTTAGGAAATTTTGGAAAAAGGGGTGATGAAGATGACTAACATCTGTTTGGAGTCAAGGAAGTTTTGAGCACAAAAAGAGAGAGAGAGAGAAAAAAAAAAAAAGAGAGAGAGAGAGAGAGAGAGACTCATCCCCAAATTTCTTTTCACTTCAGATGGGGGCAGTACATTTTCTATTGACAAATTTCCAGCAAAGACTTAGCTTCACTATTTTCTTCTGTTGTTTACACCATCTTAATACTCTTCATTGTCTGATTTCTTTTTTCTTATCAGGTATTTAACTACTAACAGCAAAACAGACATAAGTGCATTATAACACATAAAGCACAAAGAAAAGAAACAATAAAATGATCCTCAGCAATGATGGACAGTTTGGAATTTTTTGTGCCTTCGTGTTTATTATAAGCGGTTGTTTTCCAGATTGATCAGTGGAGCCTGGGTTCCTTCATCCTGTTTGCTTACTCCCTGGGTAGAGTTTAATATTTTTTCCTGCCATTTTGTACTCATTTCACAAATGTTCTAAAGCACAAGAGGAACAAAGAAGAGAAGATCTATATTTTCTGCAATTGTCTGTGGAGAAATTTCTTTTAAAGATACCGACCGACAGCATCTTAAATTGCTGCACCAAGGTGAACAGCACAAGCACCAGTTTTATAATCTGCTCCTTTAAACCCCTCCTTCATCCAAACTGGCTTTACAAATGCACTAGAATTTAGTAAGTACTTTTCAGCTGATTAAGAATTATTGTGGTCTTTCTCATTGTCTCTTTCCTTTCTGCCTAAAGGGTGTTGTTCAAACTGAAAGTTGTGAAAAGGCTCATATATGAAACTTGATTTTAATGCTCCCTCCCACTCATTACAGGGGAATAATTTGCATGAATCAAACATACATGCCCTCACTCTCCCAGAAACAATAAGCTGGAAGGTACACTGAGGGTCAGCTTAGCCCATCACCATAAGCATTACAGAAACTCCTAGCTGAGGATCCCCTTCAGTGTCAGAAGGTTGCTCTAAGTAGCTCTTTTGGAGCTTTCCAACTCTTTGAGACTATAGGCCTTTCCACACTACACTGTTATAGTGCTATTATTCTACTTTCAACATTCTGTGGAATTCTGGGGTTTGTAGTTTACTGAGGGCAATGAGCTCTCTGGCTGAGAATTCTAAAGTCCCTCCTAAACTGCAAACCCCAGGATTCCACAGGATGTAGAAAGAGGAATAATAGCACTAAAACAGCATAGTGCAGGAAGGCCCTATGTGACTGAGAGCACATTGGTCCTATGTATCAAGTATCCACTTATTACAGTATCCTATACCCATTAAGGAAGAGACAGTGTATGTCCATTCCCCTCCATGATGTGACAGTCATGAGATGTGGGTGTGTGAACTGCAGACATGAAAATCTCTAGCCCTTTCCACACCCTACCTTGGTCCTTTCCTCAGCTTACCTCCATCCAATATGGTCACGTGGGGGATCAGCGAGCAACCTCTTCTGTGAGGAACTCACGTCCCCTTCCCTCTCAGCAGCAGGTGCCTGCTGGCAGAAGGAAGCATGGGGGTTCCACCTCTTCCTTCTGCAGCACAGCCAGGTATTTTCCCAAGCTGCGTTGGGGGAGGAAGCGGCAGGGCCGCAGGGTCCAGAGGCTCTGCATGGACAGTAAGGTGCATGTGGGGCCCCAACCAACACACATACTTTTGGCCAACAGCCAAAAATTAAATATTGCACAATCGGCACCTGCTGGCCCCAGCAGCATTGCGTCATTGCGAGGATGTCATGTGAAACACTGCTTGCAATTGCACAATGCTCCGGAGGCCCTTTTGCATGCAAATGCTATGCAAAAAGGGCCCTTGTCCTGTTGTGCTTTCCCAAAGGTGACCCCAACAATGGCTCTCTTGGGAAGGGAGCACAATGAGAGTGCTCCCCTCCACACAACTGAGTTCCCTGCAGAGGGAAGCTCAATAGACATGCCTTTGCCTTCCACAGCACAACCAGGCATTTTCCTGGGTTGTCCTGGGGCAGGAAAGCACATTTATTGTGCTTCCAGGGCTTCTGCAGGTCAGATAAAGTGGAATGGTGGTGCAATCATGGATCATTGATGGGGAAAACCCATCAATGATTTAATCCACAGTCATGCCGCCTGGTGACAGGAGAAGGACAGGACCATGTTGACATTATGCAGAAGCGTTGTTGGGGTACCTGCTTGTCTCCTGTGGCCATGCTAGGACAACAGCATCCTGTGGAAAGGGCCTCTAGACTGCATTTACATTTCCCCTTTACAGCAGTTTGATCTCACTTCAACTGTTATGGCTCTGTCCCATGGAATTCTGAGGTTTCTATTTTCATGATTGTGCTTTGACTTCTCTGCTAGTGCTTTGACTAGTGCTTTAGTTTAGAGGACTGGACTAAAGTTTTCTTACATAAAATTATAAATATATCACCAAATTATACATCCTAAATAACACATATTATGGAGACATGGCAGAGAAAGTGGGATCAAATTGCTGTAACCAGTCAGTGTAAGAGCATTCTCAGTTTCCATTTCATTTCATTTCATTTCTCTAAATTCTACCTCCATTTTCTTTGTAAACTCATGGTGAACACATTGCCTAAAGTGGGGATTAACACAGCCAATTTTGGGCAAATAACTCACTTGTAAAGTACTTGTAAAGTTTTCTAGGGTTTTTTGTTAAAAAGGTTGTTCCTGATTAATCAGTATAGGCAACTGATGTCATGCTAGCTTTGTCTTGGCACAATCCAGAGCATTGGCCAGCTATGTCTGTGAATATTGGTCTGTAATTCTTTGTTAAGTTTCTTCCCAAAGGAAACAATGAGTATTTAAAAAAAAAATTATTGAGTCAAGTTAAAAAAGCAAAAGAAAAAGAGAAAAAGAGCACAAGGGTATACAAAATACAAAGATAGTATTATATCTACATATGTCAATCATGTATTAATATTCCATTAAATGCAGATATCATTTGTATTCTACCAGAATAACAGTGTGACACCAATAGATAAATAAAAGAGAGAAACCAATCAATCTATGTACATCCTGTCATTTTTTGACAGATTTCTTCAGTCCTCCCTAGAACCTTTTTTGGATTCAATAGTAATACGTATTAATAGCTTTTATTCTTGGACTTCTATCTAAATATTTAAAAGGTACATTCTTTCTGTTACTCTTGAAGCATAATTGAGAACCACACTGTCAGGATGGATATCACACAGAAACAATGGACATTTCCGCACAAAGTTTAAAGAAACGGTGCAGAGCGTCCTCCAGGAGGACGTCTGCCCTGGGAGCAGACTGGGTCGGACCTACTTACTGTAGATCCACACCTCAGCCCACTCCCAAATGACCCGAAGTGGTCGTCCAGCGTGCTTTTGAAAGACTGCTTGAAAGCGGTCTTTCAAAAGCATGAACGTGCCACTCTGTTCCCACACTCCAGTGCAGATTTACAGGCTTGCACCAGTGCGAGCCTGTGATCTGCCAGAGGTGGGCTTTAGGCTAGCGAGCTTCAGCGGTTGGTGGAGAGCCTCCACCAACTGGAAGCCACCATTTTTGTCCCTGGAGCAGTGTGGAGCAGTGGCCACACACTGCTCCGACAGCCTGGACCTAAGCGTTGAGCCCAAAGGTCCGGTAAGTACCAGCAGGGGGCGATTTCCTCGCCCAATGCAGAAATGGCCATTGTCTGAAACAATGAGTAATTTTAACAATTTTCTTCCTGCTGTGAAAAAGTCTTTGAAGATGATGTGCAATTTGAGACATTTTCTGCACAAAATTTGCACATGGTTGTTTTGAACAGAGAATGGCATTTCTCTGCTCAGAAAAAACATCTTTTGAGGAGATAATAATGTTTCTATGTAGAAATATTATTTTCTGTCTAGAAAATCCTGCTTCTGCAGCTTTCTGTGCAAATCACTCATGTGTAAATTTTGCACGAATAGTACCAAACTGAATATTCTCACCAATCCAGAATTCTTCTCAGGAAAATTCCTGACACTAGAAAAATATGTTTGTCAACCATTTTTTGAACATTTTTGAATATTTTATCTACCTCATGTGAAATTTAACTAAGATGATGATAATGATAATGATGACAGAGTATTTAAAAAGAAAGTCTTTTTTTACTTTATTCTAACAGGAGATGGTGAGATATAGTGGTAATGCATAAAGGACAACAGATGTCATGAAAGCATGCTTTTTTTTTATTACCAGCAGATCAGTTGGTGAAATCTCCTTAATGAACCTCCTTAAGGCATTTGGTGATATAGGCTGGCATTAGAAACCTTCTCCTTCTAGCTTTATATTCCTCCCCTTTTGCAACTTTTCTAGAGTTCCTTCCCTAAACCTCTTCTGAAGTTCCCAAATTTGTCAGATTTTCCCGGAGGAAGTAGGAAAACTGAGAGCTACTGCTGCCATCACTCTCTTGTTTTCATGCCCTACAGGTCTTGCCACTGCTTTTTGGCTTTATAGGTGTTTCTTTTGTCTTTTTCCTAAGTAGGGCCACTTGGTGCTGCCTGTGAAGTTGTTGTAGCAAAGCTTATCATTTGCTACTTACAGTGAAGGCAGATAGCAATTCTGGGATCTACTGCCACCTCAGACTGGTTCCAGATAATGTTTAGCCTTTTATGTGGGTACTGAGAGACAACTGAGGTGTTACAGCTGCATAAAACCCCTGCAAAGTAATTAAACAGATAATTTAACAAGAAAAGCAAACAGAGTATTAAGCTAGGCTGTTGACTAAAATAAAAGAAAATGTTAAAAGTCAGAGAGATCAGCTCAGTAGACAATGGACAACCACCCTCTCTCACCACAACTCTTTCACAGTATCCTACTAACACAGAATGAAGAGAAGCTGGGAGGGAATAACTGGTTATAAAGTTTCAATGATCTCACAAAATCTCTCCCTATAAGCACTATGCATAGAGACTTCTCATGAGATTCTGTCCTCAGACTCCAAGATAGAACTATCAATGTTAAAAGCCTATGTTCTGTTCTGCATCTTAGAACCTTGATATTTTCTAAATATAGTCACGTTGGAGATGTAGCCTTTACTTTTAAAAAAATGATCAGAGCTATGGGTTGGTCTGATGCACTTTGGATTATACCATTCTGCTGTGAATCTGAATTGGCCTAATCTAATTCAGTATGAACTGGTCTGAACAAGATGATTTGTTTTACCGTTCAGGATTCAGCCTTATCAGTTACACTGCTTGTCTGTGTGTCACTCTGTTTGCATGGGGGAAAATGTGAAGCCTTTGGCTTCCTTCCCATTTAGTGGCATTTTTACACATTAAAATTATTTTTCTCCATGTATGCTAAGTTTTTATTTATTTAAATTATCCTATTGAAATCCCTGGCCTTGTTTATATAAATAAGAATGTGGGACCAAGCTCCTAGAGAGCAATATGTCCAGCAGAGTTATTTAGAAGCGATTACAGTGTGTGTTTTCAATAACCCAAGCTGCATTTCAATGGGCCAGGTGAGCCCTTGGGAGGCCTTCAAAATGTGTTTTCTATTAAACCCCTCCCTTGAACTTCAACAGATTATTTAATTTTTGGATCTTGAGGCTAAGAGGTTATTATTACCTGTGATGAATGCTATGTACGACTTGAAACAGCTTGGGTCTCCCGTTATTTCACACATTAAGGCACTGTAATTGATTTGATGTTAGTCGTACACAGTTGATTTGCTTTAATAAGCTGTGCAGAGTTGCAGGCGTTATTAGGAATTATAACTGGATATACAGACAGATGCCTCTTCCTATTTAACACTCAGCTCTCAAGAGAGGGAGCCTTGTCTCCTTTGCTTGTCATCTCTGAATTGTGTATCGTCCTGACCTGGATGCACATTGGATGCAAACACGTATCTCCATAGTAGATGGCATGAAGAAAAGCCTGCTATTTGTGACCTGACCTGGAAATAAAGAGGCAGATAAGCAGACATGTGTATAACTAGGGCCACAACTTTATTGATTTACTGCTGAAGAGATCTACAATGGTTTGAGTTGTACAAGGCAAGCTTCACTGATCTGATAGGATGTGTGTCACTTAGAGCTGAGAACATGGACAACACAACATTTGACTCTATACTCTGTTTATGCTGTTGCATGTTAAGGAACATCCTCTTACTCCAGAATCTTGTGTGCTAGGTGTGACTGAATCATGTTTTCCCTTTTCCCTTTTCATCTTAAATATACCTTTGATTGATTACTGAAACTCCATTTCTACATATTCATATGTATACTGTGTGTATTTTTGACTATGATCTGTTTAACACCACTAAATACCACCAAGCACCATGGAATCATAGAACTACACATTTGGAAGGGACCAAAAGTTCAGCTACTTTGACACCCTTGCTGACACACACCCTGCTAAAGCATCTCTGACAAACGGACAAATCTTTGACCTGAGGTCAAATCACCTCATACCTTCAGGAAGTTCTTCCTAAGATTTAGCAAACATCTTTTTTTAAAAAATTTGAATTCACTGGTTTGGACCTACACAAAGCTTTTTCCATTGTCTCTGTGACTGCTCTTCAAATATTTGAAAATAAATATCATATCACCTCCCATTCTTCTGCAGGCCCTTTCCGCACCTTACCTTTTCACGGAGATGGGGGGCGGTGTTCGCACAAGCAACCTCTTGTGCGAGGCGCTCACATCCCTTCTGCTTCCTCACCACAGCTGGCTTGCTCGATCACGCGAATGGCCCGCCCCCGCCCTGCCCCTTCCTTCCGCAGTGCAGCCTGGGAGTTGTAGGCTGCGCTGGGGCAGGAAGTGTGACCAGCCCAGCTCCTGAGGCTCCGCAGGGCAGGTAAGTGCACGCAGGGCCTTGGAGCGACAAGCAAACACACAACATTTTTGGCTTTAAGCCAAAAATAAAAAAAAATTGTGTGCGTCGCATCAGGCCCTTGAGCATCATGCAGACAACTCCTCCCATTTATGCGATGTTCAAGAGGTCCTCTCGCTTTAGAAACGGTGTGCGAAAAGGGCCTAGGTTAGACATATCCAATCCCCTCAATTATCCTTCCCAGGGTCTGGTTTTAAGATTCTTTAAAACCTTTATCACCCTCCTCTGGACAACTTGTTGATATCCTCCTTAACAGCAGTACCCTAAACTGGATTCAGTACTGTAAGTGAAAAGTACAAAGTAAGCAAACTATCTGAGTCTTATATGCCAGTATGGAGTCACAGGAGGAAAAAAATATATACTCAGTCTATCTGTAACCAGGGATGTGAAGAATACATATAAATATTTGCTTCCCTGGTGAAGAAAGAGAGAGAGAGAGAGAGACCACATGCACCCCAATATTAGACATCCAGCTATGGAGAAAGAGAAAAGCCATGAAAGTCTTTGCATGGGAGTGCTGAAATAATTCATGACTTCAATTATTTCTATACAGAAAATGTGTTTTCTCACACACACACACACAGAATTTTTATACAGAGATTAAGCTCATGTGCCTCTTCTGTACTTGTGCCTGGTGTGATTGTTTTGAACCTTTCCTTAGACAATTCTGCCACTTTTGCAATTAGATGACGATTTTACAAGTTGAGATGTGTTTCTCTTAGCAATCTATCTGGAAACGTAGTCATATAAGTTACACATGGATGCTAAAGACATCAGAGCCATGATGAAGTAAGTATTCCTTCTTTCCCCTCCAGTTTTAGGTGAAAAAATGGTGTCTCTCTATGGTCTCATTTTTTCCCCAGGGTTGCCTATTGGTAATGGACACTTCTATTACCTATTTGAGTGTTTTGGGGTTCCCTGGGATCAGGGTTGCACTTCTTTCTTGACCCTTATCCCCCCCCCACGAGGTTACAAAACAGCTTTACCTTCATTTTGTCATCTTCATCAGGCGCAGTTATGTTATCAGGCCATACACCGCCTTCTGCACTCCACCCAAAAGGGGACTTAATTGCACACAAGTGACTAACAGGATGCTGGCTACAACGTGTGTAGGTTAGATAAGTAGAGGATAGTAGGCCCAATAACATGTTCTGTAGGAACTTATACTGAATAATGTACACTGTTTATATTAAGGTGACTGGTATTTCTGAATTTGACAAACATGAAACATGATAGTAGTTGAAAATATATGAGGAAGCTTCAAAGTGAGAGGGTTTGAAAGCCTCATCAACCATTTGAAACAGTTGCAATGGTAAAAGGAAAGGGTTGTGTGCAAATCTCCAACTCATCTAGGAAAGCAGCATCTTTTCTACAATTCACAAGGCTTAACAGATGTGTTTCTGCAATTTGCAAAGACTCTGCAGGTGGTCTGTGCATTTACTTAGTTACTGTCCTGCTTCCTTCCCAATTACTGTGGTGCCAGTGCTCACCCTCTGCTCTGCTTTTCTGCTTTCTCTCCATTTTCTGGCTAGACACAAAAAGGCTAAATTAAATGTTCCCTATTCCATCTCACTATGTCAGTGAGTAGGAATAATGTCCTTTCATCTCACCTTGATCTGGGAAACTATGCTTTTAGCTAAGATTAATATTTGTAATTTGAAAACAGGAAAATATGTTCTCTGTGTGTGTCCGTATGTGTTCTTGAATGACAAGATGTGAACAACTGTAGTTGATACTTAATACATAAATACTTCATGACATCATTAGGGGCTGTTCCCAGTTCTCACTCCATTTTATGGAATCCTGGGATTTGCAGTTTGCTATAAGTACGCAGTGTGAAAGGATATATAGTCTAGCAAGCAGAGGGGGATCAATCAATTTAGTGATGAGGGACTAGGATACTGCAGGTGAGGATCAGGCATTTAGTTTAAGTTTGGCAGACACATTGCTTCACAAGATACACGCAACAAAGGAAAAGAAGAACAATTCAACTATGTTTGATATACTACTAATATAGCAAAGGCCTACCAGATTCCAGATGGATTTTGGAACCACGTGCAACTTCCTATCAGTTAAACTATTACACAGCAGAATCAGAATGGGGTAAAAAAAGTAATAAGTTCTGCCAAACTATAACAAAATCATTATGAGGCCAATTGGAAAATGAAAATTCTGTGTAATAAACCCCTGGAACAAAACAAAACAGTTATTGACAGAGAGGACACTCATCCACTGCAGGACAACCTTTCAGCACAGGTCATACATTTAATTACAATGTAATACCACAATATCCTCCATGTTAAAGAAGAGAAGAGATCTAGCATTTTAGTAAGATACACTCCAGAGCACGAGGTGCTTTGAAGGTAGACTGAGTTTAGAAATAGACCAATGTGTACAACCAGTACAGCTAGAGTTCCATTAGCCCTGTTGGAGCTACTGAAGAAAGAACTGGCAGGATGCAGCCTAGAATGAGAACAGATTCAACAGGAGGTATTCAGAAGAATTAAAGCAAAGTGCAAATATTAAAGTACTACAACCCCAGCTGAGCAATTGATACTGGAGTGCAATACATCAGAAAGGAGATCTTCAAGCAGTTTTGATGCATAATGAGCAGTCCATAACTTTTGCTACAGCAAACGTTTTGTTACAGCAATGGCTGATGCAGAAGGGAGGCATGCTTAGGCAGAAAAGATGCTGCTAACAATAGAGTTCAGACTAAAGTTATCAGTTCACCTTCAGGAACAGAATAGATGAATAATCGTAATGTAGACCATTAGAGATTATTATGAAGAAACTCAGTTCTCCCAAGAGACTGTAATGCAAGAGATTCTAGGCCTGTGATGTGAGCATAAAGTACTCCCCCAAAGGGAAGTTCTTCTAACTGGCATGTGCACTAAGCGGAGCAAACCTTCCGGAGGAACACTCACATGGATCTGTAGAACATATTTAGATTCTGTTAATATGGCACAGGTCCACCCCAATCTCAAAAGCAGTCTTGAAGGAATAGAAGACAGGACAGGACAGGATGATATGCAACAAGCAGAAAAAACAAACAAACTGGCTACTATGCAAGGTACAAATCTCACCAGACGTTGCCCCTGTTATCAATGGAAGGATGGCTGTGTACACAGAATAGAATTTTATTTAAAAGAGGCAGGGTAGATTTGAGATGAAATACTATGAAACCTGCATGTGAGGGGCTTGGACTTCATGGCCCTTTTGGTTTCTTCCAACTCTATGGCCCTTTTCACACGGCATCTGCCATGCGAAAGAGGGTCTGGAGCCTTGCGTGATTGCAAGGAGCAATCCGCATGACGCTCTCACAATCATGCAAGGCTCCAGTGGCCAGCAGGCAATAATTATGCATCTTTGCATTTTCAGCTTTCAGCCAAAAATGGTGTGTGATTGCACATTGCTCCTGGTCTCCGTGTGCACTTACTTGGTGTGTGGAGCCTCGGGAGCTGGGCCGATCGTGCTTCCAGTCTCAGTGCAGCCTGGAAGGTCCCAGGCTGCACTGTGAAAAGAAGAGGCGGGGCTCTCGCACAAGTAGGAAGCTCATGCGGAGCTGAAGAAGCAGGGAAGCGAGAACCTCTCACAAGAGGCTGCTCTCGTGATCACCACACCCCAGTGCCAAGAAAAGGTAGGATGCGGAAAGGTCCTATGATTCTGATTCTTTTGAACCATCTTTGTGCCTCACACTTGAACATAGAAATCATGCTTGAGACAAGCACAAGAGTGCCTCTCCTGGTCTGACATGAAAAACTACTCTATAGGAATTAATTCTGAATAAAGTACACTATTTATTTTAAAGTGAGAGTTGCTCCTATGTTAGACAAATGGTGTTGCATGAAACACTGAAACAAGCTCCCTCGAGGTTTCAGGTTTGAATCAGCACAGAGGAAAGACTATCCAGTAGCATTCCTTCTCTCACATGCTTCATCATTGGCTACAGTGGCTAGGGATGATGGCAACTGCAGCTCAAGGACATCAGGAATGCTACCTTTCCTCCACCTGTGCTCTAGGACATTGTAGGAATTTAAAATGGTTGTTTCTCAAAGCATACTTTCCAGTGTGGTGGGAGGAGGGCAGCATAGGTGTGAAAACTGTGGTACTTGCTGGGGAACCTGAGTCCTCACAGCTATTCCAGGGTATTAGTCCAAAAATTCTAGGCTTGTTCAAATATTGCACCTTTCAGATTTTCAGATGGAACTTTATCTGATGCAGAAAGGCCATTTTTTTAATATTTTAATGCTCTTAATCACACTTTTTCATGAAAGATATCAGCATAGGACAGGTCATCAAGAGCAAAAAAAAGTATGTTTGTGCAAGAAAATAAATGTATTTCCCAGCTGCTAAAGGGTGTTCTGATTATGAATACATATTAAATTGTGAGGCATGCAAAGATATGCGGAAATTCTGCTGATGCAAATTCTATAAGGATCACATTGCCTTGAAGACTCAGCATGCACTGTTGATTTCCTGAAAGCTGTGAATCCCAAATTATGTTGGATTATGTCATGGTGCTACTGGTGTCATTGAAGTTTGGCAGCTGAATGACAAATCAGAACAGAACTGCAACGAACTTGTTTCCCCCAAGTTCTCCTCTGTGAATACTGATAGCAGATATTCTCTGCATGCTCTCCATAATTGTAAATATAATATATTCAGCAACAGTAACAAATGTCACACAATGATTCATTAGCAGTCAACATTTTATAGTATCTTACATGTAATTATCCCAGACCCTCAAATGTTCAATTACAGGTGAAGAGTCTGAGAAAAACGTAGCTTAAACTGACCCTTCAGAAGAGGTATGAACAATTCCATGCTCAGCTTCTCCTCCATCTAGATAAAATGCTCTCTATCCATACTTACATGCCAGGGTTAAAAAAAAATCAAAAGTTCTGTCACTGCTTTGCATTTTCAATGATTTTTCACATTTCAGAACTTTAGGGGAGAAAATGTCACTAAGATTCTTTGTATTTAATAAACAGTGACTGGCATTCTGTTCAGTAGTGCTGATGTTAAGCCACACTTACAACATTATACATTTTGGAATTCACATTTATGGTCATTGCATCATTGCAACAACCAAAACTGACTAGCAGCAAAGGCACTTTGCAGGGTGCTCTTGCAGATGCTTGTTGCAAAGTGCTTCATTGCCAGAAGAGGCCTGAAGGCATCATCACACACTACCTCTTTCTCCAGCACCTCAGAATTTATTCTGTTGGTGGGGTTGCACTGTTGAAAAGACAGATATATGGACAATAACATTGAGTGATGTAGCTGTGATGATGGAGTTCAACTCATTACAGCTAAGGCCTTTTCGCACGGGCCTTTTCTCACGCGACAGCCCCGTGAGCCTCGCGGGAGTGGGAGCGTCGCTGCACACGACGCACTCCCACTTCCGCCGGGCTCACGGGGCTGAAGTGGCGCGAGCGCGGGTTTTTTGATTTTTGCTTCGAAGCGAAAATCACCCGCTCTCACGCAACACTCCCGGCGCCCGCGCGCACTTACCTCTCGTGCGGAGTGTTGGGAGCTGGCCGGGTCGTGCTTCCTTCCCTCCGCCCCTGCGGAAGGAAGGGACGGGGCGGGGCGCTAGCGCGACGGATGTGACACGTCCTGCTTCGCGCTCGGGCGGGCGGGGGGGTGGACGCGACAAGCGCCTTTCTCGCATGCGCGGGGGGATGGAGGGGACAGGCTCCTTCTCGCGGGCGCGGGGGGGGATGGAGGGGACAGGCTCCTTTCTCACGCTCGCGGGGGGGATGGACGGACGCGCAAGCCGCCGCCACCTCCGGGAGGCTGCCGCTTCCCCGCTCGTTCCTTTGCCTGGGGAAGGAAGGAGGGGGAAGCGGCAGCCTCCCGGAGAAGGCTTCTTGCGCGAGCCGCCGTCCTCCATCGCGCGAGCGCCGGCGCTGCGAAAAGGGCCTAAGTCTGTTACAGGTTCTTGATCCCTGTTTTTGCACAAAACATTGTTTGGAATCCTGTTGGTTAGTCCAAAGATCTTGTGCCTTCAAGTTATTTCTGACTTATGATGAGCCTAAGATGAACCTACTGTGGGGCTTTTTTGGCAGAATTTGTACAGAGGGGGTTTGATCTTGCCTTCCTCTGAGACTGGGGCCATTTCCACCCAGTCTAGTGCAGGCCTGAGTGATTTGCCCAAGGTTGCAATGGCTGAGCAGAGATTTGAATCCTGGTGTCCTACTCCTACACTCAAACCACTGCCATGCTGGCACTTCACTCAAGTACAGTAGACTCCTTGAAATCCATTTCCGAATGATGAGTCAACCTGTAGGTAAATTCTATTGATTCAATGGAATCCATTGATTCAGTTCAATGGACTTAGACTCTTTCCACAGGATGGCATTCTCCCCCAATGAGGACATGAAAGGAGTTGGGACCATTATGACACTCCTGCATGATGATGTCACTGTCCCCACCCTTCTCGTTTCACCAGCCTGTGTGATCACAGGGTATATGATTGACAGAAAATCTCTATCAATGGTCTCTAATTTCATGAGCCTTCTGTCACAGCTGGCCATGAAGAAGGGTTGGAAGCATGATCATGCACTTCCTTCCCTACTGTAGTATGGGAAGAAGGCCAGCTAAAGTGCAGAAGGAAGGGGTGTGTCTCTCGTACTCCCACGGTTGGATGCTGAGAGGAGTGATGGGGACAAACTCCCATCCTGGCAGAGATATTACCAGGATTGCTACAGGATGATGCATGAGAGCATCATTCTGTGGATAGGGCCTTACTGTAGTTGCGACTAACAAGAGAATTTTTAAGTGTTTGTGCAAGAATTTTTTTAAAGGAAAAAACAACTTAAAAAACTATATATATACATACATATACATATACATATACATACATATACATACATATACATATATATATATATATATATATATGAAATCTTTCTGTTCTGGGAGGGTGCAAAAAATGATTGCAGTGAACTGTTTCTTTGATGGGACTAAGATATCCTTTCTCATTGAGGACCTGGAAATTTTTCTTCATGTGCTGGTGGATATATCCTTCTATGACCTGAATCATCTTGTTAATCCTATTCATTCAATAGCGTTTATCTACATGTTGACTCACTGTTCAAATGCTTATTCAGTGTGTCTCTTCTGGTTGGGACTAGGGCCCTTTCCACACGAGGCGAGGAAATCGCGCTGCAACGCGTCCGGCTGTTTTTTGTTTTTGTTTTTCTGTATCTGCGCTACCGCGGACTTTAATTTAAGAAGTTCTATACGGCTGTAGCATGAAGCGGGCTAGCGTATGCTTTAAGATCCACACTATTTTCTCATGGTCACTCCCATTAGTCTCCTTAGCTCCCCCCTTCAGCCGTGATTGGCTGTTTTTTTTAAAAAAAAATGGCTCCATGCGTCATTGCGTCATTGCAAACGTGCCCACGTGAGCACGTACACAGCCCCACCTAGCTATATACTAGTAGTATGCAGCCCTATATCAGACTATGGCCATTTCCACATGGGATTTTTAAAATGGGGCAGAGCGTCCTCCAGGGAGGATGTCTGCACCTGGGACCGGACTGGGTCGGACCTACTTAGCGTAGATCCATACCTCAGCCCGCTCCAGAACAACCCCAAGTGGTCATCCAGTGTGCTTTTGAAAGACCGTTAAAAACAGGTCTTTCAAAAGCATGGAGTGCGCCACTGTGAGCCTGCTCCCTTATGCAGATTCGCAGGCTCACCCCAATGCAAGCCTGCGATCTGCCGGGGGCAGGTTTTAGGCTGGCGAGCTTCAGTGGTTGCTCGAGACCCTCAACCAACTGGAAGCCGCCATTTGGGACACCGGAGCAGTGTGTATCGACAAGCACACACTGCTCCGGAGCGGCATGGAGCAGACCGGGGAGCCAAGAAGTCCAGTAAGTAGCGTCACAGGGCAATTCCCTTGCCCTGTGCGGAAATGGTCTATGAAACACCATCCCAGCAGAACCTGCACCAATCCATTCCCATTTCTGTATTAAGAAACAGATTTTGGTTTGCTTGTTTTAAAAAGAGTTGTCTGGCGGGGGGAGGGGGAATCTCCATTTCAAGACTTGGGCCATTTCCACATTACACTGTTATTGTGCTATTATTCCACTTTCAACATCCTATGGAATCCTGAGGTTTGCAGTTTAGGGAGGGGCATTTAGAATTCTCAGCCAGAGAGCTCTTTGGCCTCAGTAAGCTACAAGCCCCAGAATGCCACAATATGTTGAACGTGGAATAATAGCACCGTAAGAGTGTAGTGCAGAAATGGTCATATTCACATATGTCTTTCTGAACATATTTTCTCTCCATGTATTCATTTCTAAGTGTGTTTTATTTCACAGTATCCATTTTGAACTATTTTTTGGATATGTTTTGAACTGAAAACCACATTGTTAGATTAAAAAAAAGTATGACATTTGAGATTAGCTACCTTCTAGTATGCAGACTATCAAGGAGATTCTCTTCTTCCAATAACTCCGATCCATTCATGTCAAAGTTAGCAGATATCAGGTTCTTCAAGTTCCCTTATTCCCTCTACATCAGGGGCCAATGGCAGACTGGGTAGATGGGACAGTCAGGCAGGATCACCCTTCACTCTGTGACCATTATTTGTGCATGGATATCTTAAGTGAACCCTTCACTTGTACATGCTTGGTTTGTACTGAGCTGTGCATACTTTGCTTCTGGATTTTGTTTGCCTTCTTTGGGCACTGAATCTATTTTCTCTGACTATTGTGTCAGATATTGAAACTCTGATTTTGAAATGGCAATGGGTTGGATTGATTTTTCTTTTAAGAAACAAAAAGAACAATAGGTGGTCTATTTAAATTTGGGCTAGAATGTAAGGTCTTTACGCTTGTAACACTTTACTCACAGAGTGTGTAGGCACCTCCTGGGCTGTTGTTGTTGTTGCTCCTCCTCCTCCTCCCCCCTTCCTTTTCCTCTTCTTCATTTGATTAAGTAGGTGAGGACCCTTCTGCCAAAATGGATTCACGATGACCTACAAATTACCTAAGATGATTACAGTATAGTTAAAAACACTGGATGGCATTCTGTTGGGAATTTACCATATTTGCCAGCATATAAGACACATCTTATATGCCAAGTGCTCATTGGAAGCCCTCCTTCCACCCCCGCCTTCTGAGGCTAAATGCACATGAAGAGGGAGGAGGTGAAAGGAGGACTCCCATGATGCTCCGCCCCGGACCCTCAGCTGGTCTTTTCCAGGCAGTTTTGTAATGCCTAGAAAAGGCAGGGGAGGGTCTATAGGGCTTCCCTAGACCTCCCTCCCTATGCATTTGCCTTCTTCAGGAAAACTCCCGCGGAGGTGAATGCAAGGGAATTGGGGGTAGGGAAGCCTCGCTGTTTTTCTCAAAAATAACTGTCAAAAATGGGGTGCATCTTATACTCTGGTATGTCTTATACACCGGCAAATACGGTATATCATCATAAACTGGCTTATGATCACACATAGTTTAATTGTACTGTTGAGTAACATTCATATTCTTAGGAGGGGAAGGGAGATGCAACTATGCCATTTGGACCATTATACAAGCAGAACCAGTCCTTGTGCAATGTGTCATGAAGCATGACAAGTCCAGTTATGCAATGTGTCCTGTTGATCAATGGGAGCAATGGTGTCCCCATTGTGCAACTGAATATCTTGCACAGTGCCCCATTGTGCATCATTGCAATTCACTAGCATAGTTGTATCATATCAGTGACACCGCTATATCAGCTTAGTTACACATTGTAGCCTCTGATGCAGAATCTCAGTCCTAGTTAAACATTTTGGAGATTTCAATTACCCGGATATATGCTGGCAGTCAAACTCTGCCAAGACAGCAAGGTCCAGCAAGTTTCTTGCTTGTCTTGCAGACAACTTCATGGTCCAGAAGGTGGAAGAGGCCACAAGGGGATCAAATATTCTAGATCTGGTCTTGACCAACAGGGATGACCTTGTGAATGAGATAGAAGTGGTTGGATCTTTAGGGGGGAGTGACCATGCCCTGTTGGAATTTAGTATTCAGTGGGAAGGAGAAGATAAGGGTAGCCAGACACTCATTTAGATTTTAAAAAAGCGGACTTCTGTAAACTTAGGGAGCTGCTGGCTGGAATTCCGTGGTCAGGAATAGTGAAAGGGAAAGGAGTTCAGGAGGCATGGGAGTTCCTTAAAAAGGAGATACTGAAGGCACAGTCTAAAACAGTGCCATTAAGGAGGAAAAATGGAAGGCATCTGAAGAAACCAGAATGGTTGACTAAAGAACTCTCAGCTGAGCTAAGAGTTAAGAGAAACATGTATAGGAAATGGAAGAAGGGGAAACCACCAAAGAAGAATTTAAGCAAGTAGTCAGGAGATGTAGGGAGGAAGTCAGAAAGGCTAAAGCACAGAACGAGCTTAGGCTGGCCAGAGACATTAAAAACAATAAAAAGGGTTTTTTTAAATATGTCTGCAGCAAAAGGAAAAAGAAGGAGACGGTAGGGTCGCTACGCAGAGAAGATGGCGAATTACTCACAGGGGGGAGAGAAAAGGCAGAGCTACTTAACACCTTCTTTGCCTCCGTATTTTCCCAGAAGGATACAAGCACTCAACCTGGCGGTTGGGGAGCAGGGGAGGAAGCAGAGGAAATGAGGCACATAATAGGTAGAGAGGTGGTACAGGAATACCTGGCCACATTGGATGAATTCAAGTCTCCAGGGCCAGACAAATTGTATCCTAGGATATTAAAAGAGCTGGCAGAGGTCATTTGGGAACCGCTTGCTATAATTTTTGAGAAATCTTGGAGGACAGGAGAAGTTCCAGCAGATTGGAGGAGAGCAAATGTTATCCCCATCTTCAGGAAGGGAAAAAAAGAGGACCCAAATAATTATCACCCAGTCAGCCTGACATCAGTACCTGGAAAGATCCTGGAGCAGATCATTAAGCAGTCAGTTTCTAATCATTTAGAAAGCAACGCGGTAATCACGAGAAGTCAACATGGATTTCTCAAAAATAAGTCATGCCAGACTAATCTTATCTCTTTTTATGATAGAGTTACTAGCTTGATAGATGAAGGGAGTGCTGTGGATGTAGCATATCTCGATTTCAGTAAGGCCTTTGACAAAGTTCCCCATGACATTCTTGCAATGAAGCTAGTAAAATGTGGGCTGGACAGGGCTACCGTTAGTTGGATTTGTAATTGGTTGACCGACCGAACCCAAAGGGTGATCACGAATGGCTGCTTTTCGTCCTGGAGAGAAGTGACTAGCGGGGTGCCACAGGGTTCTGTCCTAGGCCCAGTGCTGTTCAATATTTTTATAACGACTTGGATGAAGGAATAGAGGGCATGCTCATCAAATTTGCAGATGACACCAAATTGGGAGGGGTTGCTAATACGCCAGAGGACAGGATCAAAATTCAAAATGACCTGGATAGATTGGAGAGCTGGGCCAGGGTGAACAAAATGAAATTCAACAGAGAGAAATGCAAGGTCCTACACTTAGGCAGAAATAATGGAATCCACAAATATAGGATGGGGGACACGTGGCTGGATAGCAGTACGTGTGAAAGGGATCTAGGAGTCTTCATAGACCACAAGCTGAACATGAGTCAGCAGTGTGATGCGGCAGCCAAGAAAGCCAATGCAATTCTTGGCTGCATCAATAGGAGTATGGTGTCTAGATCGAGGGGGGTACTGGTACCACTCTACTCTGCTTTGGTTAGACCCCATCTTGAATACTGTGTCCAGTTCTGGGCACCCCAATTCAAGAAGGATATTGACAAGCTGGAGCAAGTCCAGAGGAGGGCGACCAAAATGGTGAGAGGCCTGGAAGCCATGCCCTATGAGGATAGACTTAGAGAGCTGGGTATGTTTAGTCTGCAGAAGAGGAGGTTAAGAGGGGACATGATAGCCATGTTTAAATATTTGAAGGGATGCCACGTAGAGGAAGGAGGGGACTTGTTTTATGCTGCTCCAGAGACCAGGACAAGGAGCAATGGATTCAAGCTGCAGGAAAGGAGATTCCACCTGAACCTCAGGAAGAACTTCCTGACAGTCAGGGCTGTCCGGCAGTGGAATCTGCTGCCTCGGAGTGTAGTGGAGTCTCCTTCCTTGGAGGTTTTTAAGCAGAGGCTTGATGGCCATCTGTCGGGATTGATTTGAGGGTGTTCCTGCATGGCAGGGGGTTGGACTGGATGGCCTGTGTGGTCTCTTCCAACTCTGAATTTCTATGATTCTATGATTCTATGATTTTCTTCAGATGTAGGCCAATCATTTGAGAACACTCCTCTGCCTAAGATGTAGAAATAATAAAACCAAAACTGGGCTGAATTTCTGACATTGTATTCATGGGGAAAAAATTGAGTAAGCAAAGTAAGGAAATCCTTTCATGAAAAGTGGAGGTAGACCAAACTTTCTGATGAACTCATGGTAGAATTTATATACCAGAGTTTAGAAGAAAAGGTAGCCAAGTGGTGGAAAAAATGATGAATTGGTTCTTTCTGGTCTATCTCCATTTGGCATGCCTTCATTCACAAGTCTTGTCCATTTCTGCATCAAGCTGTGAGGTTAAAGATAAATAAAAATTTATTATTCTTAATCATTTTTTCTCATCTACAGAAATTTGTACCCATTCTGACCCAAAAATTTGTACATATTTTAATTTAAACTATGCATGAGTATACATCTTGTACCAAGTGTTAAGATTTATACCAATTTTGGCAGGGTGGTTGAGCCTAAAACTGTATTACAAAAAGTGCTGAAAACCACAGGGTTTCAATCTTGTGTCTCGGAAATGTGAACCACTTTGATTGACTTAATGACAGGGATTAAATCAAATCCTCAAGCATCACTGTCATCCTTAATTTTTAAAAAATAAACTGAAGCGTCAGTACAGCTGCTCATAGAGCAACATTGATGAACCTTACCTATCTTCAACCTTCTGCTGCATTTCAAGGATGAGAAGGGAGTGGTGGTGGCACCATTTGAAATCCATTTTGGCCCACAAAATAAGGCTGATGGCTGTGAGGATCTCAGAGCCTGATCCTTGTTGCTATATGGCTACAAGGAAGCAATTTTTGAAGAGAAAAAAAACACAAAAAGCAAAAAAGATGGATAATGGGAGAAAATGTAGTTGAAGGGAATGAAATTTACTTTATGATCTTAGAAAGAAGTTTTACAAGATGATGAATCACTACCATTTAACACCAGAAAAAATGACCAAAATGCATAAAAATGTTTCCAACGTGTGCTCAAAAAATGAGCAACAGGTCAGATGTTTTTAGCACACATGGTAGACATGCAAAAAGGCCCAAAATTCTAGAATCAAATGCATTGTATTGTGCATAAAATTCTAAAATTTAATGTGCAATTTAAACCAGAATTGCTAGGACTGGTGGATGACCAACTAGAGAAGAAACATGGAAAAATATTATAATGTATGACGATGGCAGCATGGTTATTATCCATGCAGAAATGGAAAAATACAGCAGTATTAATGAGTGAGAACTGGCTGCTAAAATTGATGGACCTAGCTGAAATGGACAAATTCACAACATTGATTAGAGAAAAATTATTGGTGACTTTTTTTCAAAGATTGGAAACCCTTAATAGGCTTTTTAATAGATTTTGATAATTAGTATATCTAGAAAAATAAGCAATAAAAGCATATGAATGATATTTATAACTTCGCATAGTGATAGAAGCTACTTCCTGTTCTCTTATTTATTTATTTTTTAAACAGCCTCTCTGGGACCTAAATTGCTCCAGGGAGGCAAAAACATGGCAGAAAAGACACTTACCACCCAAGTTATTTAGGGGTATTTGGGGACCCCAAAAAGTTTAATTTTTAACCCTTGCACGTTCTGGGGACCACAAAAACAGCCCTGGAGGTTGCATGTAGACTATGGTCTCCACTTTGCCCATCCCTCTTCTCAAGTAAATTAACTGATCATAATTCCAACTACAATAAGTTCTTTGTTTTGCAGAGAATGAATGGTTCTGTGAGAACTGGGAACAGGACTGCTCTGCATTTAAACAAAACCACAGAATCAAAGAATTAAACAAAATCACAGAATCATAGAGCTGGAAGAGACCACAAAGACTATTGAGTTCAACCACCGACCATGCAGGAATGCAGGATCGAAGCATTTCCAACAGATGGCCATCCAACCTCTCTTTAAATTAAAACATAGCTTGTTTTTAAACAGCTCAGAGACGATTAAAATTATGTAAGATAATTTTTTATGTAACTACCCAAAAGTCCACATAATGGTAAGTATCATATTTACATTCACCAATGCAAATATTTAAGTGGTTTATAGATATTTCTTAAGTCTTCCTATACTCTACAGCAATTCCATATCAAAGAAACCAACATTTTATTCAGTCCTATTAAAATGCAGGAATTTTGCAATTATTCTTCTAAGCATTTCTTTGCATTATGTTACAGAATGAAAGTTTGAGGTGTCCATAATCATTGTATGTCTCCATTTTTTTTTCCTGTTCTTTATGCTGAACAAATTTTGTATAGAATATATACCTGGTATGTCAGCCCATCTCCTTCCCTGCCATGTACAACATAAATAGTTTGAGATTTGTGGTCTCCCAAATCCTCTATCAGCTAGTAACACAATTCTTTGGAAATCCTTTCCTCGCTTATTGCAACAAACCACTTTTATGATGAATCTATTCTGGGCTTTGCTAACAGCTTTGAGATGAGAAAGAAGCCCCAAATACAGTACAGGAATTGGAAATGTAGCGGCTATGGATTAAATCTGTCCGCTAGAAAAGGATCATTGTGTGAGGATGAGGCAGGTGAGAATGAAAGCAGAAATGATTTTGTGCGAAATGATCATGTCCCCTAGTCATGGGGCTTACCTTTGCTCTGCCACAATGGAATGGACAGAAAATTATGATGAACTAGGAAGATGATAGAGGGATATAAAATTATGCATAGTGTATAAAAAAGCTTTTCCTCCTGTCTCACAATACTAGTATGCATGGTCATCCGCTGAAGATGAAAGGTGTGGGATTCAGAAATGACAAAATGAGGAACGTTTTCATGCATTGTGTAGTTAATATGTGGAACTCACTACTACAAGATGCTGCTGTGGTGGCCAGTTTACATGGCTTTAAAGCGGGGGGCTCTCTCTAAACCGCAAACCCCAGGATTCCATAGGATGTTGAAAGTGGAATAATGGCACTATAACAATGTAGTGCCAAAATGGCCTGAAGCTTTCTGCTCTTTTTCTAATTTCAGTTGCTGCCAGGAGATCTCAACATGTCTACCCCCTCAAGCTTGGTACTCTTTAGCTGTATTATTTAGTGTCATTGAACTTTGGGGATTCTCTTATGGACTCTGGCATTTATTTTATTTATTATTATTTATTTATTTAATTTATATGCTGCCTTTTCTCCCAAGGTGGGACCCAAGGCAGCTTCCAAAAGGTTACCAATTAAAGGCCTGCTTAAAAAGAAATGTCTTTGCCTGGCTATGAAAGAAAAGCAGGGAGGGGGCCAGCCTAGCTTTCTGTGGAAGAGAGTTCCACAGGATGGGAGCAGCCACTGAGAAGGCTCTCTCCCGTGTCCTCACCAAGTGAGCCTGGGATGGTGGCAGGACTGAGAGAAATATGATGCTTCCAATGCTATGAGGGCTGTGCCCTCTTGGAAAGTGTGCTTTTCTTTTCTTTTTTTTCTTTCTTTTTTTCACATAATACATGGATTTAGGGAGCTGGAACACTAAACAAGTGAATGTCACGGGGATTTGAGTTATTTCACAGTCTTTCAAGCATTGCAACATATGTGGTGAGCAAAATAATTTGTATAAAAGAGTAAATTGGAATCATGCTAGTATAATTCTTCCACAAGATTCCAGTGATTATCAATAAAGATTATGCCTTTGGCATACATAGGTAGAGTAGCCACAAGAAAAAAGGAAAGGGCTCCTATACACTTAATAGCTGCATGAAAGAGATTAATTTTAGTTTGTTATATAAATTACTCCTACTTAAATTCCTGCTACCACACACCTATTAAAGATAAAGGAACCTTGTTTTCAACTTCATATGGCCACTCTCTGCGTGGCTAGTGAATGAGGCATATTAAAGTCATCCTAGTCACTCAGTAGACAGTCAGCATGGTGGAGCAATTTGAATGCAGAACTAAGATTTGGGAAACCGAGGTTCACATCCCCACTTAGCCATGGAAACCTTCCAGGTGACCTTGGGCAGATCACACTCTCTCAGCCTTCACGGGAAGGCAATGGCAAACTCTTTGGAACAAATCTGACCGAGAGAACCTTGTCATAAGTTCTGTCAAGGTATCCAATGTGAGTGCGAATAGGTTTTTCTAAGCGGATGGCAGGAATGAGATGATGTCACCTTGAATGCAGCTGCAAGAAAGTTTTGGCTAACCAGCCTCAGAAGGTCTTGTCTCGACCACATGAGAAAGTTACCTGAAGTAAATGTGATTGGATCACCCCACAGGGTCAGAGGTGATGTTAAGCCCTTAAAAAGGCATGAGTATGGTGCTGTACTTTACCATTCAGTCAATTCCTGGCGGTATTGCCCCTCTACTGACTGATTTATGGAATCACAGAATCATAGAAATGTAGAGTTGGAAGAGACCACAGGAGCCATCCAGTCCAACCCCCTGCCATGCAGGAACACCCTCAAAGCACTCCCGACAGATGACCATCAAGCCCCTGCTTAAAAACCTCCAAGGAAGGAGACTCCACTACACTCCGAGGCAGCATATTCCACTGCCGGACAGCCCTGACTGTCAGGAAGTTCTCCTGAGGTTCAGGTGGAATCTCCTTTCCTGCAGCTTGAATCCATTGCTCTTTGTCCTGGTCTCTGGAGCAGCAGAAAACAAGCCCTCTCCTTCCTCTACATGGCATCCCTTCAAATATTTAAACATGGCTATCATGTCCCCACTCAACCTTCTCTTCTGCAAACTAAACATCCCCAGCTCTATAAGTCTATCCCCATAGGGCATGGTTTCCAGGCCTCTCACCATTTTGGTCACCCTCCTCTGGACTTGCTTCAGCTTGTCAATATCCCTCTTGAATTGGGGTGCCCAGAACTGGACACAGTATTCAAGATGGGGTCTAACCAAAGCAGAGCAGAGTGGTACCAGTACCTCCCTCGATCTAGACACCATACTCCTATTGATGCAGCCAAGAATTGCATTGGCTTTCTTGGCTGCCGCATCACACTGCTGACTCATGTTCAGCTTGTGGTCTATGAAGACTCCTAGGCCCCTTTCACACGTACTGCTATCCAGCCACGTGTCCCCCATCCTATATTTCTGTATTCCGTTTTTTCTACCTAAGTGTAGGACCTTACACTTCTCTCTGTTGAATTTCATTTTGTTCGCCTTGGCCCAGCTCTCCAATCTATCCAGGTCATTTTGAATTTTGATCCTGTCCTCTGGCGTATTAGCAACCCCTCCCAATTTGGTGTCATCTGCAAATTTGATGAGCATGCCCTCTATTCCTTCATCCAAGTCATTGATAAAAATATTGAACAGCACTGGGCCCAGGACAGAACCCTGTGGCACCCCACTAGTCACTTCTCTCCAGGATGAAAAGCAGCCATTTGTGATCACCCTTTGGGTTCGGTCGGTCAACCAATTGCAAATCCAACTAATAGTAGCCCTGTCCAGCCCACATTTTACCATCTGTATCTAGACATGCTGCTGGTTTGTGTTTTTACCTGCCGATTTATTGTTCCTGTCTTACTTATTGCTTCCTGGCATGCTGTCAGAAGCCCTAATTTTAACCTCAGTGTGCTTAACTAAACAAATAGCCCTGAGTTTATCTCTATGAGACTCCAGAACTTTTTTGTCCTGCCTGGAGCTGCTTGGTTATAGCTGCATGTTGCTGCCCTGCCAGCACTCTGCACATGCTCTGAGAAGCTACCTCGTATTACCCTGACAATTTCACCTTCCTTAAGTTGAAAACCCAACAAGTCACTCAATCTGAAGAACCTATGAGTTGTCTAAGAATACAGGTACTGTCCTCCTAAAGAGTCATGAAATGTGATTGCAAACTACCCTTGCCTAAATAGTGCCCCTGCTCACAAGACTACACTACGGAAAACACTTTCATTTGTATTCAAAGCTATAAATCACCATCTTTTGAAGCTTTTTTTTAAACAGTGGCTATGCACCAGTAAACTTGCAAAATAATCACATTCTATCACATTGAAAATACACTTAGTGACCTTAAAATCCATTTCGGTATATGGCCCAATAGACCAAAGAAGATTTGGGACTGATACTATCTATTATGTCGATGCATATTTAAGGGGCTTGAAAAATGAAGATTATCGACTCTGTTATCGATGCAAAGAAGCCATTAAAGCCTATCAGGTAATTAAATACCATCCCATAAAGAGCCTATCTACTATACGCAATCTAAATTTATAGACATGATCAAAATTAATGACATCTCTGGAGCCATTATATCAGCTCTCAGACACCTTTTTATTGTTGTATTTTTATTTATTTGAGTCCATTTTCATATTGGGGTAATAAGAAAGCCAGGAATTTTGCAGTATACGATACAAATCATTTACATTCAGATTGCACTTTTTAATAGTGGTCATAAAATGCCTGGGTTGACTCCCCTTGCTCCTCTCCCAGTCTTTTGTATCTTAACCTAAAGTATTGTTGGCTTTCTCAACTCAATGTACCAAATTTTACAATTATAGTCATAAGCCTGCCCAGCTCATATTAAACATTCTTTCCATCTCACACAGTTTTGATAACAGAGTGGCTTTTCTTTCCAGCTCCATGTATACTTGGCCCTGCCAGTCCAGACAGAGGGAGGGCGCTATCTCAGGCAGCAGATGCTAAGGGGTGGGTACCAGTAGGAGCTGTTCACTTTGAGTTCCTTGGCTTTTACTCTTTCTTGAGGCCTTTCCACCCTATATTATTATAGTACTATTATTCCATCTTCAACATCCTATGGAATGCTGGGGTTTGCAGTTTAGGGAGAGGCACTTAGAATTCTCATCCAGAGAGGTCTTCGGCCTCAGTAAACTACAAACACCAGAATTCCACAGGATGTTGAAAGTGGAATCATAGCACTATGACTGTAATGCAGAAAGGCTCTTGAACAACAGAGCTTTGGGTATCATGTGGTTTTGTACTCCATCAACTGAAATGGTCTACTCCCATCAGATATGACAAAGGGCCCTATTCCACTGAAGAAAGTGCCAGCTGCCAATCCACTAAGCTTTTATGTGTAGAAGGATGCCATTTTATCTTTCTTTTTTTGGAAAGTTCCTGTTTGTTTGGTGTCACAATGTGTTCAGTTACCATGCCAGGTTGCCCTATTGCCATATTGAATATTAGACAGGGTTTGTGTAGCTGTAACAGTTAAAAGATCCTGGATCCAGAAGATATACCATAAAATTCTGTCAGGAACTATGGAATGTCTCTTCCCAGAGTTTGATCCTCACAGCTTGTATTCTTACTGTCTATTTCTCATCGCTCTCATTCCTGTAACTCCTGTAGGGACAGGCATGATAAGAATGTGAGAGAGAAGGAAACATTAAGCCCCCCCCTTTTTTTTTGGCTGCTTCCTATTCTGTTCATATCAGCTATTTACTGGGTAGTGGGAAACGATGGGCAGAGAAGTGTCATTCTCTGTTCATATAGCTGGACACACAGCACCTTCAGTCTCATACTGTATGAGAAGTGGAGCTTGGATGCTATTTCACTGCAAACTCCATTCTTACTTTTCACTAGTCATGTGTGTGCCTGTGTGTGTGTGTATTGGGAGGGGCTGTAAAGGGAAAAGCTGGCCAGATAAAAGGTGATCAGGGAGGAGGCATGCCATAGTTCTACCTGATGAACTTCCTGATATATCTTTCTAGTCCAGGATCTGCTAAATATTAAAGCTACAGCAGCCCTGTCCTATATTCAGTCAGGCAACCCTACTTGCCACTTATTTAATGTGATCATAGCTCCTGGTTTGGAGCTCTTTACGCCTCATCCTGGTGGAAGAGGGATGCTAAAATTTCAGTGTATGGAGAAGTGGCAAGAATCATATGTGTGAAAAAATATATAAAAAGAAGAAGATGGAGCAAACTAGTCTACAACATTTCATGTTGAAATATGAGATGTTTCATTGTTGTTCATTCACCTATAAGGAGTTGAACTTGAGGACGAATAGATAGATGGATAGCTAGACAGGCAGGCAGGCAGGCAGACAGACAGATAGATAGATGGATGAAGGGAATTTTTGAAAACGGCATTTTTCCCACTTGCAAGCTAAAGTGGTACCATCCACATTTTTTCTATTAATTCTGCTGTGTGTATAGGCCAAATCACAGAGGGCTGTTCAAAAGTGTTGCACAAGGTTATGGGAGAAAGGCCTGTCAAGTTATTTGCTGTGATAGGCAAATTGATTCAATGGCCTAATACCAGTTGGTAATGCCAGCTAAATAGTGCCGTTGTTTCATTGGGATTTGTGTAAGTGTTGATTTACTATTTTAATAGTTGATTTAGTAGGTTTACTCTAGTTGGGACTAGGAACCAAATTCCAAGGAGCTAGTTCTCCCACAGTATTGAGCTGGCTGAACACTCACAATTAAGTGCTCACAATAAGCACTTGTATCATTCATGGGGTTCTAGCCAGCCCAGAAATAACGGTAGAGTTCCAGATGCTGGCTATAAGGGAATAAAAAGGGGTTCTAGATCCAAAAGCCTCTAAATGTTTAGTATTGGAATAAGAAGGCCACCGGTTTATAAACAAGATGGAGCTTGGCCTAATTTGGGAAAGCAGATCTTACAGAACAGTTAATAACACAAGAAAATAAATGACCATAAATGAAGCAATCCAGACATCTTGATGACCAGCCTGTGAGCTCATCCTAAGGGTATTTGTTTTGCTACTGCAGGGGGCAAAGGGCAAGATTACATGAACATTCATTTGATTCAACAAGAAAATGTTAATGTTCTAACACAGGGATGATCCCTAATGAAATTGCATTTTTGAAAAATTCAAGACATGATAAAAGATTTTCCCACAGTGACATTTTGAAAAAAAACACATTTTTAGTTTATGAGATAGAAATAATCCAACTCTAACGGCTATAACAATATACGTTGCATACTAAAACTCTCAGGTTTAATTTCAGACATCTCTAGATACAACTGGGGAGTGGGGGAGGCCATGTTCAGAACTTTGGAGAGCTTCTGCCAGCCATTAGAGACAATAACGAAGGGAGCATGGCTGACTCCGCATAAGGTAGCTTTCTCTGTTCCTACTTTCTATCCTTTATCATAACATCTAATGGCCAAGGTCCTATATTGCAAGGAGAAGAACTTAAGGCTCTGACTGAGCAATTCCACCTGGCCACCATATATCCAAGTCTTCAAGGCTGTAGCAAAGGGCAAGCAAGAGCAATCTTGGCCATTTAGTAGCTGTGAGAGGATGGAGAGCACCCAATAGATCTAGCTACAGATGAAAAGGGGGAAAAAAGACCAGCAATCCCCCTCCTGAGGGTGTGCAGCCACATGGGAGATTCAGGAAGGAAAGGACCTCTTTCTTTTCTTGAGGCAAAGAACAAATAAAATAGAAAATATTTTTGAAGTACATTACAATATTCTTTAAAAACTTTGAAAAACAACCTAAAGACAGTCATAGAAACCAGTTTTATAACTGTGGAAACAGAGATATTTCAGACACTGAATACCAAGCAGAACAGTACTGATTTGGCTGCCTGATGGAAGCTCAAAAGAGTCTGACTTCCTTGAGTAGTGAATCCTATAGTTGGGGTGCTGCTACAGAGAAAGTTCTGCTTCATCTGCCATGAGAACATACCAATTTTTTTCTTGGGTAAACTTATATAGGACATTATTGGGATCTCCTATCTTGAGAAGGTGCTCTCCAAATCAGGAGAATAGGATCAGTGCAGGGAAATTTACAAGATTTGAAGAGCTCTTTAGCTTAGGATTAAAAAGGCAAATAAGCAGGAAAATATATATATTTGTGCATGGTTTAGAAAGAGGATAAGGTGATGTTTCTCTCCTTCTTTTATTTAACAGAATCCAAGATGATATATTGAAGCTGAATGGTAGGAGATTCAGGTTAGATAAGAGAAAATGCTTCTTCACAGAGCACGCAATTAAAACTACAGAATTTGCTAACAAAAGATGTAGGGATGTCTGTCAAGTTGGTCTTAAAAGGGTTTATATGAATGAATTCATCGAGGCAGAAGCTATCAAAGACTAATAGCCAAGATGTATTTAAATTTCCTCCTCTACTGAAAGCAATATGCTTCAGAATACCAGGTACTAAGGGGTAGTGAGCAGGAAGATGCTATTGTTTCCATGTTCTGGTTATAGGCTTCTAAGAGGCATTTGCTTGGTTGTGTAAACAGAATGCTGGACTCAATAGCTCTTTCATCCGGTCATTGTTGTTATGTGCAAGCCTACTCCAACTTATGGAGACGGTATCATAGAGTAGTTGGTTTTGTTTTGTTTTGTTTTTTTACATGATTTATTCTGACGAGGTTTACCATTGTGTTTTTCTTAGGCTGAGAGCATGTGACCTCTTTGATCCGATTCAGAACAGCCATTTTTATGTACCTGAAATTAAAGCAATCAAACTTATTAATGAAATGCAATTGCAGAGAAATAGCTGTGTTAAATCCATGGCAGGAAAAGCAACAAACGGTCTTGTGCCACTTGAAGACAAACAAATTTATTATGGCATAAGCTTTTGTGGGCCAGGACTTACTTCATCAGGTAAGTGAAGTTATAGAACTAGTCTACTAAGGTCAATAAGCTTTTAAACTGAAAACAAATGAGAGATTTCTGGCACACCATAACAAGAAGTGCCAAGTAACACAGAGAGATAGGATCAGAGTTAGACAAAGAGGACAAGTCTTCCTGACTTTTAAGAGTTTTGCAGAGGATAAAATTTCAGTAAACAACAGTTTTTCCTTTCTGCAGCATCACTGTGAAATGTCAAGCTATGTCAGCCATTTTTTTTCCTTTTTCAAAACCAAAATTAACAGGTAAGAGGATGATCCCCAGTATTTTTGGTCATCTTACAAGGAGGAGGGCAAAAGGCAGATTTGGACCCAACTAGTAGTTCTCTTTATGATTTGCAGTTACTTGTTACATGGTTGTGGTTGTTGTCATTGTTGTCATGTAACATGCCTTCAGGTTGACTCCAGCTTATTGCAATCCTGTCCTAGGGTTGTCTTGGCAAGATTTATTCAGAGGAGATTTGGCTTTGCCTTCCCCTGAGGCTGAGACAATGTGACTTTTCCAAGGTGGCTTCCATGGATGAGCTGGGATTTAGACCCTAGTTTCCCAGAAGTCTAGTTCAGTATTAAACCAGTACACCATGCTGGTTCTTAAGTGTTTCTCCCTTCTTTTTCACTAAACCATGGATACAAAAAAGATTGTAGCCCATCCTATTTGTATGGCTAAAATGAAGACACGGATAGTCATGAAGCACTGGATTTTTTGCTGGACGCTATGGAAATCTTAGCTGCTTTTCTCTTAGATAGTGTCATTTCTACACCAAACAGTTGTATCACTTCTCCTATTAAAACCTCAAGACTCAGCAGAATATGGATTATTTTTAAAAGATATCATCAAGGATAACATAAATGGTAGCAATGAAATACAAAAAACAGGAACTTCCTTAAACTAACCCATAAGGGGCATGACTAATAAAGCTAGAGCACTGATTGTTTAAGGGATTAAAAATAATGTATCAAATTTTTTCAAATCAAATATGAGACCTCAAGGTGGGTATATTTCTGGTCTGTGCTAATGTTGTGAATGTTAATTCATAAATTCATTATTTCGACTTCCTCTTAATCTGAGATTCTTTTTTTAAAAAATAGAGTGAATTTTTTTATAAATACTAATTTAAATACATAAATTACTGTTTTGCTCATCCTTTTTATTTTTATTTTTTGTCCGAAAAAGTACACATATCTGAAAATATTTTAACATTAAAATGCACATGGTAGAATGCAGTTTGGTACATCTTTACTTCTGAAAAATACATTGCAAATTTCAGAAAAGAGCCAAGTTCAAACAATACTTTAGGCCTATATATGACTGTGTTCCAACTACAGTAGATGCAGTGAATAAAATGAAACCTCTATATGGGTTGATTTACTAAATTCCCGTTGATCCAATGGGTTTTCCTTAAATGTAATCAAACATTGGGTTAGGTCTAGGAATGGAAGTCATATGGCCATCCAGGGCCATCTCTACACTACTCTATAATAGTGCTATTATTCTACTTTCTACATCCTATGGAATCCTGGCATTTGCAGTGGGGGGGGGGCTTTAGA
This sequence comes from Ctenosaura bakeri, assembly GCA_948474755.1. NCBI lineage: Eukaryota > Metazoa > Chordata > Lepidosauria > Squamata > Iguanidae > Ctenosaura > Ctenosaura bakeri. The sequence continues at coordinate 9,149 of CAOLHI010002647.1, read as the reverse complement.
ATTCTCAACCAGAGAACTCTTTGGCCTCAGTAAACTACTAACTCCAAGATTCCACAGGATGTTGAAAGCAGAATACCAGTACTATAACATTGTAGTGAGGAAATGGCCCAGATGTTCTTGGAACTCCCTAAAATCCTCATCATTGGCTACACTACCTACAGCTGAGGGACTTGTAGACCAATAAAATTGAAAGACCTTAGATCATCTGTGCATTAACCTAGAGGGAGATAAGAGTGTTAGTTCATGAGAAATTTGTGACGGTCAGGTTCCTCCAGCAAAGACCAAAAGAAACATGGAGCTGGAAGGGGCCCCATAGCGCAAGGCTCAATGAAGGAAATCAAGCTAGAGAATCTCAGGCAGGTAGCTGTCTAGACTCTTTTGAAAGGCGTCTAAACAAAGAGGCCCCACCACCTCTCTAGATAATTGGCTCACTTAGCCCTGCAGATTTGAACTCACATAGGTTAATCAGGTGATTCCTGACTATATCCTTGTCAATTATCACTTCCTTTGCTACGGTTTTAGCTGCTATGTGGAAGCACACTGTTCTCTTTTTGGGGAAAAACCTGAAGGAAAATAGGTATTCAGTAGTTCTGCTTTCTTGTTGTGATCTGTTAGCATTTTATCATCCTTAGTGAGCAGCGGCCTTATGTTGCCTTGGTCATTCTCTTGTTTCAAATGCATCTGAAAAAAATAATTTTTGTTCCCTGTTTGTCTAGCCAGTCTCAGTCCATGTTGATCTTCTCTTATACTAATCCTGCATGCTTGGGTAACACACCTATACCCTGCCTTGGTGATTTGCCCTTCCTCCTATTCTTCGTATAGGCTCCGTTTCATTTTCACTTCTTTACTGAGCTTGCTGTGCAATCACGTAGGCTTTTTCAGATATTTCCTATTTTTCTTCTTCTGTGGAATTGTTTGTGCTTTCTGCAGCTCCTTCTTCCAGAAATCCCACCCTTGCTGAGTGTCTTTTTCCTTTAGCATCTCTAGCCATGGGATTTCACCCAGCATTTCTCTGAATTTGTTAAAATAAGAAAGAAATAAGAAAGAAAACCATGATCTGTGTTTGACTATACTCTTCTCTGACCTTTTTCACAATAGTTAATTCTAGCATTACATTATTACTTTCCCTTCAAGTATCAGCAACCTGATTCCAGTGACTAACTCCTCCCTATTAGTAAGGATCAAGCACAGGACTACTGATCCTCCTGTTCCTTCCTTTACGTTTTGAAATAAGAAATTATCTGCAAGGCTCATCAGGAATTTGTTGGACAACCTGTGCTTAGCTAAGCTAGTGTCCCAGCAGATATTAGGGTAATTAAGTCCTGTATAACTACCAGTTCTTGAATCTTTGAGATATCTGAGATTTGTTCCTGAAAAGCAGCATCTACCACTTCTTCTTGGTTTGGTGGACTGTAGTAGACTTCTATCACAATGTGAGCATCCCTACTCCAAGTAGGCATAGAGCTATCAATAATCAGGGGTTTAACAACTTCTTACCTTTAGCAGTACTACCACTAGAACCTCTAGTTCTCATTATTCAGAAAGACTGCTCTTTGCTCAGTACAGGCTGAGCAAAATGTTTGCCCTCTCCAAAGAAATGTTTTTTAGTCAGCAGCATTCGTCCAGAGTAAAACATCTCCAGTCTTCTTTTGCTAACCCTTTCCAGAGTCCTAGTGTACTTTGTTGTGTACTAGACCATTGAAACAAAGACATTGAGGAGCTACTATTGTCTAGGACTTCTGATTACCTTGTGTCTTGTTTCTCATCTCCCATCCTAGTTGCTGCAGTATAACTGCATAAAATTTAACATTATTTTAATAGTTGTCAATATATCACACTAATCACCGATGCTTGTTTTCTTCTCCCATCCAACGTGTACTCAGGATAAATCCAACAGTTGGTTCACCCTACAGACATTACCAGTCTCTGAAAAGCCTAAAAATAATAGCCCACATAGCAACAACATTCTTCACATATTCACTGCAATATCTATAGCTTTAATTCAAGTCATCATGTTATGACAATGAGAACAGCTGTTTGCAAAGAAATTCAAGAAAAGTGAATTAATGGAGATGACAGTTCTATAAATTAAAATGAGCATCAGACACCATATTTTCCATGCTTGTTTCTCTCAAAAAGAGTGATATATTCCAGCTCAAACTTTCTTTAACTTCTAACTTGATTGAGTTCAGCAAAGACATTTAGTTGCCTACTAAAATGACTCTGGTCACATTATCAATATTATAGAATCATAGAGCTGGGCAGAGGTGTTATTAGACATCTAGTCCAACTTTCTCCTTGATGTTTAAATATATGAAAAGATGTCATGTGGAAGATGGAGCAAATTTGTTTTCTGTTGCTCCAGAGACTAGGACATAGAAGAATGGCTTCAAACTTTAGAAAGAGTTTCCACGTAAACATTAGGAAGAAATTGCTGATGGTAAGAGCAGTTTGACAGTGGAATGCTCTGCCTCAGAGTGTGGTGTAGTCACCTTCTTTGGAAATTTTTAAACAGAAGCTGGATGGCCATCTGTTGGGAATGCTTTTAGGTTGTATTTCTTCATGGCAGAGAGTTGGACTTGAGGGCCTTTGTGGTCTCTTCCAGCTCTATGATTCTATGTAGGAAATATCAAACTACAGCATCTCCAACAGGTAGCAGTCCAACATTTGCTTGAAGATCTCCAGTGAGGGAGAGCCTATCACTCCTTTAGGTAACTGGTTTAATTGTTCAATTCCTTTGTCATAAAGTTGTTTCTTCTAATTGTTACTCCACTGGAAAAATCCTATCCCGGGGTCTACAATTTTGACATTAAAATATGATTCAATGTGCCTGAAAGGTCACCCAGATGGGCATGTGGGCAGCAATGGTCAAAGATCGAAACCCAGGTCAGGCCAGTAAATCCCCAGTCACATTGACCCAGGAGACCTCAAGATGTGTAAACCCACTATAAACAAAGGGTCTTCAGCCCTGAGATGTGGATTTGAGGGGATTAGCATTCTGCCCCAAATTGAGTAAATATTCCATCAGGCAAGGACCATTTACATGAAGTCACACCAGAAACTAACACAGTTGAAGATCCTGAGACTTTGGGAACACTTTGCAATCTCGTCACACAAAGGAAATTGCCATGGTGGCGCTTCCTTATAGCCCCAGAACCCATTATTCTCCCTGGGAAAGGATGAGTCCTCCAGGTACTTTTCCCCTACAAATAGTCCCAGTTTTTGAGTGTTTCTTTGGATCACACCTGGTCATCCTAGCAAACTGTTGCTCCATCCGTTGAGTGATCCCCTCAGCCCTCTCTGTACTGAGCCCCACTTCTCTGCTGTTTTTCCTGGACCAAGAACTTCAGGATAAAGGTGCAGTATCAACCCAGCTACACCCCTTCAATATTACCCTATGCAGTTTCCTCTCTTTTGCTTCTTAATAGGTCTTGAGTGAGTGTGTGAGTGATTGCATTGCTTCATGAAATTTTCCTTCAATAAAGTCATTTATTGGACATTTTTGTTTGGTTTTTGGCTTGGCCTGTCCCCATAAACACTGGGTAAAAAGACCCTACTAGGTTACCCTGCCTCTCGTATGGCTATTACTTGTGCTCTGGCTAATTTCCATTCCCCGTTGCATGGAGCACATTGAAGTGTCCCCCAAGGGACCTCAGAAACCAGGGTAACAGAATGTTGTAATCTGCCTACTTGCACCCATTATATCTAGTTCTGGCCTCTGGAGAAGCAGAGAACAACTATTTGCTCTCTCCTGCATGACAGCCCTTCAGGTATCTGAAAAGTGCTATCATGGCTATACTCAATCTTAGTCTCAGACCATCTGCAGTGCCTTCACCTGAATCTGTTTTGTCTATATTCTTCTAAATCTTCTTGAAGTGTAGAAAATAGAACTGTGATGTATCCATGTTGCAGAATTACCCAGTAGCGGTTTGATACTGCTTTAACTACCATGGCTGTGTTCTATGGAATCCTGATATCTGTAGTTTGATGAAGAATCTAGAATTAGCTGTTAGACTGCTTGCTCATACTCTGCTTAACAACAGCACTAGCAGTCTTTAGTAAAGAAGGTACATAATTCAGTATAACTTAAAAATCCAAGGGTTCCACTGGATGGGAACATGGTTGTGGAAGTGGTATCAAAGTGCTATAAGTGGGCTGTGCTGTGGACTGTGATTACATCTCTGGACATACAATTTATGATGAAACGTGACTAATGATATTACTGTAACCTCAGTAAATCTGTTCTTGGTTGCTGAATGGGCCAACTAGAGAATACCAGCATGATGTGAAAGAGAAAATAGCAAGTGTTGCTTTCTAAAGGCTTATTCTGTTTAGAGATGTGCTTGACAGGTAGTTTAATTGAAGCTGAAGTGGTGCAGAAGTGATGCAGAAGTGATGTTGCACTGTTGTTGTTATTTTTGTTATGTGCCTTCATATTGACTCTGACTTATGATGACCCTATCTCAGGGCTTTCTTGGTAAGATTTAGTTAGAGGAAGTTCCCCATTGCCTTCTTCTAAGGCTGAGAGTGTGTGATTTGCCTGTGATTATGCAGGAGATGTTTATTATTGGCTATGGATTTGAATTCTCGTCTCCCTAAGTCCTAATCCAACATTCAAATCACAACAGTTTGCTGTTGTTTTGCTAACAGCATATGCCAGACATTTTAAGAAAGACTGAAGAAAAAATAAGAGTTCTGAAATGAGATGTTAACATTTTTAGGATTAAAATCATCTTAATTCACTCCTCATTCTGAGTGGTATTACCTAATTATTGTATATCTTGGGACATATCTGGGAAAAGGGAGCTTCTGGAGATATACTGTAAGCCCATAACTTGCAACAGGGTCATCTATTACACCTTTAAAATTGCTTAAATTGCCTTTGTTGTAGCTGTCACGATATACAACTGGTTGAATCTTAAGGATGGCCTGGAAAAGTTAGTTTTTGGACCAAAAGTCCTAAATGGACCAGAATGACTGCATAATTTGGATTAATTTCAGACTAAACATCAAAGCAAATTTGCCAGCTCATTGACTTGGAAGATATCAGCCATAATGCTTTTTCTCAGATAGAAACAGAGATGAGGATCTAGCTGACTACTTGAGTTGGGGCTCCTTGTTTCACTAAAAACATGTCTTCCTGAAGACCCTAAAAACTTGATCCAGATGGTTTGCCAGCACTCCAGATGAGTTTTTTGCAGGGAGGGGAGGACACAACAGGCTACAGGTGGGAGGGACTTGTCAAATCTAACAGATGTAGTGGGGCCTAATTGAAATACCCATCTTATGCATCCAACTGGGTCTTGATCAGCATCTCTTCTTGCTTTTCCTCAAAATTGTTTGACTATTTTGTCAAAGCAAGAACTCTAAACTGGTCTTCAGAGTTTGCTTTGGGTAAAATGTAAGAGTTTGTACAACATCCTAGTAAAATGAATCAGTCTTAACAGAAATTCCTTCAATTTCTTCAGTCAAAAGTCCTTGCATGTCTTCCCCAAACAACCTCTAAAAATATTTCCCAGTTTCTCCTTGGACAAAATTCAAGGTAACTCTAAACCCATTTCCTCAATTAGGTGCCACTGGGAAATATTTTGCTTTGTAAAGAGGGCATTGATCCAACCATCCATGGTATATTGTGTGCTTCCTAAGTGGTTAAGTTTGTTATTACTTTTACATAGACTGCTGTTTTCCTTGGTAGGTTTTAGGAAAGAGGTGGAAAAGATGAACTTTCTTGGATGACAAACTTCCCCCACTGAAAGTTGCTTCACAGGATTGTGCTTTAGTAAATACACAACAATGGAAGCAGGTTTACTCTCTGAAGGATTCATTGCAGGGTGAGGATAATAAGACCCTCCAAGGCAATAATTGCTTCTCTGTAGGGTGCTTTCTGAATCTCAAATTGCTCAGCATCTGGGCATTAAATCATTCATGCTCCTCGTGGTTAATGCTGCTAGCTAAGTAGGCAGACAGTCAAGGAGCATTGTTAATCTTACCCAGCATGATCCTAGTGTGTTTGCAGTGAGGGTTCAGCTTATTATCATCAGGATTCATTATCCAAACCAAATATCAAAATAGATTGTATGTGCCGATGCTTTCACAGAGTCCGCCCGCCTTTGTTCATCAGTAAAGTTGTTCTCTATGTCTTTTATTGGAAGGCATGCTCTGTATTCACTCTCTGATGTGATAGAAATCCCAAACGCAAATGTTATTTAGCAACCTAGAAGATGCCTTATTAATTTCACAGTCTGGACAAGCTAGGATCAGCTGGTGTTCCTAGCTATATTTTATGCTAAATGTAATGAACATTGTAAATAAAGGGCCTTGGAATTGCTTAAAAGGGGAATGTTGTATTATATTGAGTATGCCCTGAAAACTGATGAGGAGGAAGACTTGCTTGCATATATATATTAAAAACATACTTCATTATGGTTTCAAAAGGCAATCTTGGTGTGCTTTAGGCTTGGAAAGGGAGGACATATTTTATGAATGAAAATACAGTACAATAAATACAATAACTAAATAAAGATGGAAGGCCATTTTGGTGTATCAAAGATTATGTAAGAGCTAGAATCTTGTTAGTTAATCCCAGCTAGAGTAGACCTATTGAACCAATTGTTGAATGGTGAGTTGACGTGGAGGTAAATCCAGTTAATCCAATGGCTTTGCTCTAATTATGATGAACAATAAGATTTAAATGATTATCTTCTTCGGCTGACCTGCAAGTCACTCCCAAACTAATTTGGAAAGGTCGAACTAATATTGCGATTTCTGATAATCACACGTAGTATTTCAAGAAGCACATTTAGTGATCTGTTCTATTCAAGTCCTTACCTATTCCTGTGCTAATTGATTCTGGTCCCCCTACCTCCACTGTGGACGTGTTTGACAGTCAAATGTTTGACAGGATGGCTGTTCATAGCTTCCTTCTTTCTCCATTTACGGCAGAAATCACTACCAGAGATAGATGATATTCTACCTCCTGAAGATAGAAGAATCCCGTTAGGGACATCAGGACCCAGATGTTGCTTACATTTGGGGATATCTTTTTTCAGGTGCTGGGAGGAAGTTGATATTCCCTTCCTCCCTGTGCAGCACTGCCTAAAGTAGAGTATGCTTCATGATGAGCAGATAGGATTGGAGAAGCTTCAATCTACTTCTCTCCCATGCACAGAGATGACATCAGTTCTGACATCTGAGGTTCTCCTGGGGTCCTTTTCGGATCCTTCTCTTTCTTGAGAACTGGGCTATGGGGAAGAAGCTAGTGGCTTCTCTGATCCTTCCTGCTTGCCATGAAGCATGGTATGCAAGGCAGCTTTAGGGTTTTACAGTGAATTGGGGATAGTAAAGGGGACACTGTAGCATAGGACCACATGGGGATATTTGTGCTATGCTGGGAGGATGTTGAACTGAGGCCATTGTATGCTAGCTATTCCATCCTCTCCAGCAACCATTTTGCCCTCCAAAGTATACAACTTACATTTAGGCCTAGATCTTACTGGACCACTGAGGGGGCATTAATCTCCACCTGAATATATACTTTGATAATCCAGGGAGCCATATTTTTTTCCTCTTCTACAACAGGACAGCATCCAAACAGACCCCAGGATACAGCACATTCCATGATCTGGCTCTGTGAGTATCCCTGAGTGCCACTGCGCCAGAGTGAAACCAACTTCTTTTTCTTTAGAAGGGTGTATGGGAGCTGTCCAGCAGAAAGGAAAAAGTGTTGCACAACTAGGAACTGGACATCTTCTTACACAAAAAGTATTTATGTTGGAACAACCAGGGTTTACACCAAAATAAGTCTCCAACAGAATTCCATCCCCTTCACGCTTAGCTTTGTTTATAAAGCAGCTGTGTTGTTTCGTTGAGCTTCTGCACTATAGTGACTCATAAACCTAAGTGTTTCACTTATAGCAAGAGGCAGAACTTTGAGTTGCAACCATCATTGTCTCTGCAGAGAGGGGGACACACCTTTAACTTTTCACACCAGTGTAAATCATAGGTGTAATCGGATACTCCCACATCTGTTGGTGACTCTGCAATCTCCATTGCAGGGTTGGGTTTAACAAACTCATAGTGAAAACATCTGGTCAAACCTTTGTAGTTCTCTGCTTTTCCACTTGCCCTCTACTTTTTTTGAACCACTTGAACTTGTAAAGAGTTCTGTAAACCTGGACGTTGTTTGGAAAGTTTTTTAAGGTATTGCTTAAAAAAAGTATTGCCTGCCATTGGATGTTGGAGTTCATTTTGTTTGCACCATTTTTTTATATTAGTGACAATGTTTCTTTCTCTATATTGGTTCTGTATTAATGTTAATGTTCTGATTCTGGAATGGAGCCTCTTCAAATCCTCTCTTGAAAAACTCTAAACCGCACTCTAGGGATTAAATGGAAATTCATTAATTTCCAAACTGGGGTCAATTTGAAGTTCCTGATCCCTTGAGAAACTTGGATGGCAATCAAGATGGCATGTCTAAAATGTAACTTTAAGAGATTTTTTTAAAATGTTCCCAGCATAATATAAACTGCATGTTTCTTGAGAACTGCAAAATAGTTTGAAAAATTGTGCAGCTTCCCAGTAGAAACCGATGCTGACAATCTTTTCACTATATGTGTGTGGTTTTTTTCCATACAAGACTGTTGTTTTCTCTGCAAAAAGAAGCAACCTTGCAAATAAAAATTTTGCAGAAAAAAAATGCTGTGCCAAACATAGCAATCTTGCATAAAAAGTAAACAAATTTTGTTGTCCAAAGTTGCTTTTTTTCTATGCAAAAAAATAAATAAAAATAAAACAGACTTAGAAAACAAAAATCTGCCACAAAAAGATTGTGTACAAAAACCAGAAGTATTGCACAAGAATAAGTACATGGTTTTTGTTTTCTGCACAAGATTTTTATTGTGCAGGAAAGCTGCTTTTTATCCCAGCAAGTCTGTACAAAACACACAGGTGGTTACCTGGAAACAGTGGTTTCGTGGGAGTTTTGGCACAAATCCCATAATTCTCATGCACACACACACCCAAAAAAGGTGCATTTCTACTGAGACCTTCACTGTTTCCAGAAAATTCTGGAATTTTCTGGCAAGCTGTACAGCTTTTTGTAGAAAAACTGTGCACTTTCCCATCATTGAATAGGAGTCAGAAAAAAACAA